>JAVQJF010060543.1:0-41383 GCA_036023855.1 Gadopsis marmoratus
GTGTGTGTGTGTGTGTGTGTGTGTGTGTGTGTGTGTGTGTGTGTGTGTGTGTGTGTGTGTGTCAGTGCTTGACTCAGTGCATGAATGTGTTTGTAATTCAGCCTTCACAACGCAAACTCTCCTCCATTCTCTTTCCTCCCTCTCTCTCACACACTGTCTCCTAGCAACCAGACACTTAAGGCCTAAAAATAACCCCCCCAGAAACGAACAGAACAAAAAAATAAAGCATAAACGGCAATTAATCCTTTCAGGCCTGGAACACAGACTCAAATAGACCAGGTATTAGAAAGGGGACGAGCAGGGCAGAAAGGAGCAAGCGAGAGATGAAGAGAGAAAAGGAGTGGGAGGCTGAATCTGCCAGCAACAGGTAGTTGTCAGGAGACAGAGTTCTGCGCATGACAGTGTGTGTGTGTGTGTGTGTGTGTGTGTGTGTGTGTGTGTGTGAGTGCGTGCGTGCCCACTAGCCTTGGCTGGGAACAAGACAGAACTTTTCCACCCTCTCCAAAAGCAGGGAGCTGCTCAAGGCAAACAAGGCTTCAGTGTAAACCTACCCAGCGGTCCTGCAACAAGCTGGCAACAAGGTCTGTGTTAAACAGAGTTTGAAGAGAATAACATGCTGCATGTCAAAAGGCTTGGCCAGGCCTCTCTTTCTTTGACGGCGGGCACTTTATGATTTTCTTCCCCTCCTCTATCCTGCAACATTATGAAATAAACAATGTTATGAAACAAAGTAAAAGGCAACTGAGTCATGAACACACACGTACACAGAGGCCTGCTGTCTAGTGTCTGAAACCGACACATTCCACAGTGGATTAAAATTCTAGATGCGTGATGGCAAGTGAGAGACAAAGCAGCCAGACACCTGATCTTTACACCAGACGTCTAACAGTTCAGGAGGAGTTGTTCTTGTTCTTTTAAAAGATCAGATCAGGGCTGTGATGTGCTGTGTAGGCAAAAATATCATATCACAATATTTTTTCCAAACTACCGAAGATGGTGATGGTGTCTGATTGTTTCTGGCTGGTCCATCCTTGAAGTAAAACAATTATCAGGGCACTGATTTTCAAACCAAATAAATCTCTGTTTCAAGACTACACATGTGATTTTGATTTGCGATTTGTGTCAATATCAGGGCTGCAACTAACGACTATTTTCACTGTGGATTATTTTTTCAATTAATCATTCAGATGTTTAGGCTGTAAAGTGTCAGATAATAGTGGAAAATGCTCAGTGTTCTGGTGCCTAAGGTGGTGTCTTCAAACCAGTTTTTGCTTAAATAACAGCCAAAAAGATATTCAGTTTATATTGCTTGAGCAAATCATTTTCATTACCCTGTTAATATTTAAATAAAATTAAAACTTAAAAACAGGTACAGGACCACAACTCCAAGACAGAAACCAACAGTTTCACTCAATGAATACTGAACTAATGACTCCATCTTAATACCTGGTCCATTACACTAACATCTTACTGTGAATAAGGCATTATTCCAATGACGCAGATTCCATTGGTCCTATTGTTCGCTCAGGATTAAAACATTTGATGGAACAATCTCTGATGCATGTTGAGGAATTTAAAGTAAGATCAAGGACATCATATGCTCAGATATAAAAGGTAGCACATTTGATCAGAGCAAATGATGAGCTATAGGTCTCTGGTAAAGCAGTCCTTTCTGAAGGATCAGTATGTTTCAAAGTGTATTATCCAGCCACTTTAAATATTGTGGACAAAAAGCTCCAGCTTTGACTCAAAGGCAAACAACGTAATGAGACAGAACTGTGTCTAGAGTGCCTTGAATTTTCACACCTTTTCAGGTGACAGGTGTTGTCAACGAGGTGGTAAAACTTCAAGCCATTCAGTGTGCAGTGAGCTTGGCATACACATTTTCTCTCATACCCACAAATAGATACACTGTAATCAAGGACATTGCAAATGGATTGAGCATTTATCCTCTCAATAGCGATTGGACCTTACCATAGAACAGCAGCTGTGAGTTACCAAGTTAGCTCAAATAATTGGTACTCCTTGGTACTCCTCTTAACTATGCATGCATGGAGAAATCTTTTGACACGTTACTCTGCTACAGCCTAAAAAGCTTCCATTCATTCTATTTTACATGCTACCTTTGAAATCCTGAAGACAGCCACAGGAAGGAAAAAAAAAACATATATTCACACTCATCTTCAAAAACGCAAAAGCTCAAATGAGAAACTTGTGGATGTAGTGTGTGGATGTAGTGTGTGTGTGTGTGTGTGTGTGTGTGTGTCTTGTTATGAGCTGCGTGCTGTTGTTCAAAGTAGAGGTGAGAGTGGAATAGGTGTCTGGCCCCGGGGAATCATGTTTTTCCTCTGGTACTGCTAACTGTGCTGATGGCTTGCATTCACAGGGAGTAGTGCGGTACAAAAGGTACACACACACACGCACAGTTACCTAGCAAATAAAGTCAACTGTAGCGCAAAAGCTGCACAGGTCTTCTACAAAACAAAAACGTACACTGACAAAGTATCATACACACACACACACACTGCTTCCATCATCAGGGGGGAGATAAACCTTACTTAAGAGTGAAGCAGAGGGCTGGTGGCCTGGTATTTTAAACGGGCCCTTGGGTGATGAGTGAACAGGGGACATCGGCAGCTTGCCAAACAGCACTGTTGTCCTTAACACCTTCCTGCTGCTTGGGGGAGAGCAGCTTTGGGCCTGTGTACAACATCCAGTTTTGAAAGTGCTAATAGGTGGGTAATTACAAAAATTAAGGATGGGAAGTTTCACAGAAGCATTACAATACCACGACTGTGAGAGAAACAGACCCGAAGCTAATAGGTTTGCTTTGCTGTAACTGAAAAGCAGGTATTTGCTGGACAGAACTGATCAAAATAGGGGATATGTCAACTGAAGGTTTTCCCATCAGGCACCTATTCCAAAGCTAATTTTGATAAATAAAAATAACTGCTAGTGCTGCAACACAGTTGACTGACATACTTTAACTTCTCAAAACTGAGCAGATTACAATAAATGAAAAGTGTCCAATAAATAAGCACACTGACAAACAATCACCATCTTTGATTACCTCTGCTGCTAAATAGACACTTCGTTAAATCACATCAACCTATTCCCTCCTCCACTTCTAGTCTATTTCTCCATCAATCCCCCCATCCCAACCCCCCTTATCCCTCACATTTGTGCGTCAAAGCCTGTGTGCTTTCCTGCTATTCTTCTATCTGCGCTAATTTTAGATGAAGGAAAAAGCTCTGTCCACATCTGCTAGTTATTCTTTAAGAGGTTTGTGTGTGTGTGTGTGTGTGTGTGTTTGAGCTTAACAGGAGAGAGAGGGGAAACTGGGAAAAGGTCAAAGGGAGAGAGAAGTAGAAAGGAGAGGCAGTGGAATGGGTGCAGAAAAGGAAATAAAAAGGAAAGGTATAAAACAACCAGGGTAAAGACAGAGTCCCTGCCACAAGCAGAAATGTTCATCATGACAAAAATACAATAATTTAGAGTGTTTCAAATGAACCACAAGAGCAACAAACTGCCATCACAAGTAAAGAGAATGCAAAATAAAATAAACATTATAATTTAGCTCAATTTGCCCACGAAAAGCACAGGCAAATGTTAAGGCAGAGTGCTTGGAAACGGTGCTCTCTTTAATGATCATAAATCATCCAAATGGAAATGATTTGTCATCCGAAACAAAAGACAGAGGGAGCATAACCTATGGTTTTGACATGCTGTTCCACAGGAAAAGTAAAGAAATGTGATGTGCACAAAATAATTCCTTTTTTGTATTATGGTCATAGTATATAACATTTCTTTTCTTCAGGAGTTGTTAATGCTGCCTTAAAGATTTTCTTCAGATGAAATTAAACCAAAACTTACCTTCACTGATAGAGTTACACAAATATGGTGTTTATTCAATTCAAATGACATTACAGTGTATTTTTTTTTACATTAACACCGACTACTTGCTTACCTTGAACGATTGGTTCTTAGCTTAGTTACCTGGCTCATTTTCCCGACACATAAAACCTGCAAGAGTGGTGTTTACAGTGGTGAGTCATTGGAATGGCAACAACACATGCTGGCTGATTCAGTAAATTCAAATGTTGTCGTGTTGAACACAGATTGTAAAAATATCAGGTTTACGCCTGCGGAACGTGTACATGAACATGTAAAATGGGGCTCCAACAAAAGACCCGTATTGTCTCGACTAGTGTAGGGTGGCATGGTCGTCTTCCACCGTGAGCCAATGACCAGAAAAACGCAATCTCACACGCGCACAGCAACAGACAAACACACACATGGACGTACACGGGTTCCTGGCAATCAGATGTGCGTCACAGTGGGCTGTGAGGGGGGACACAGAGGGCAGAGCACAGCGTGTTTATGTGTGTGTGTTTATCCTGTCGTAAACAGGGACAAAAGACACATGCCGTGTCACCGCCTGTCACCACGTTCTCTTCTTCTCCGACTGTTCTCACCCTTCACTCGGCTTCTCCCGTTTTCCCCCCCATCAAGCCCAGTTCCTGTGCCCTTGCCTTGCGCCCCTCCTCTAGCCTTCACCCCACTTGGTCAGCTTGTTAAGCATGGCTCCTAAAGCTGATTAAGTAGTGTTGATCAGCCTTATGTAACATTCACCTCTCACAGACGTCGCTACCTGCCAGCCAGGACACTGTCTTTGTGCCGCTGTGTATGTGCATGTGAGCGAGTGAAGGAAATCATAGAAAGGACATTTGCGTCAATGAACTTAGGTCTGCATGGAGTGTTTGCAGCTGCATGTGTGCATGTATTACGGTAACACTATATCTTCTTGAACACAATGGTGGAATGTGCACATCATCATAGTCTGCCCAGGTGTGGGTAAATGTGCGTGTGCGCGCGTTCCTACTGCAGGCTGTGTAGATAATCACAGCTTATCCAGCAGTTAGCGCAGGGCTGCCAAGAGAGACCATGCACCTACAACACTGCTGCAGGGGGTGGGGACACACACGCACACACTTGACATGACAGATCGGAAGGCATAAATGATGAAAACCATCTTTACAACCACAAGCGCGCACACACACACACACACACACACACGTACACTTCAACACCGTGTTGGCGGTGCCTGTAAACAGAGCCCTTTTCCAGATCTCATTAATTGGTGGAGTGATTGAGTTAACGAGGCAATGCACGCAGGCAGGTTAGAGAGGTCGGCCCAGCTCTCCTGGTTTGCTCTTGCGCTCTGCCTCGTGGGAAAGATTAGAATCCTCAGCTGGAGCAAATAAAGCTGGACATTATGCAAGAGCCAGGGAGAGAGAGAGAGAGAGGGAGGAAGTGAGAGAGAGAGAGAGAGACTGATGATGATGATGTAACTTGAGAGAAGAGCAAAATACAGAAAATGAAGGGTAAAGAAGGGAGAGAGCTACATAGGTGTGTGCCAGGAGGCCTTGGGGCAGCTGACCTGACAAAATAAGCTCCAAGCTCCATCGCAGCCTGCTGTATGTACCTTACTGTGCTATATGGTGCCAGTCACCCATCTGAACAATGGTAGCCAATCCGCTCTACTAGGCAATGAGCTCAGCAGTAAGCACACAGCTGCCCTGCACTAGCCGAGACCAGTCTTCTTTCACTCTCTCACATCCTTTCCTCAGCCACACACAAAACCAGAATACACGATTTAAGGTCAATCTGTGTTATATTTGGTTTCATTATGGCCTCCCTGAGTGACAGGACAAGTTTCCGCAATTCACTCTACAATGTGGTTCTGACTGGCCTGCCAGACCCAGAAAGGCAGGCAGGGGTAGTGAATGTGATTAAAGCCGCTTTGAAAAGAACAGAGTACCAATGTCAGAACTGTAAAATGGACTGCATATTGTGAATGTTAACGGTGAACGTCAGTGGCAGTAGATATTGTGACTCGTAAGGGCTGTCACTTTTCTCTCAATCATAAATAATCAATCAGTAAAAAGAATTCACAATATATAAGCACAACAGGCTGTGAGGGGGTGTTTGTACAATGTACTTTCACTCTGATCAACTATATGCCCTGTTGCCCCATCACTACACTAAGCAATTGTTGTTCTCTTTGTTAATACAATGGAATAAACCAGCGAGCCATACTGAACAGATAATCGTGACACCAAACCATCTGACAAATATTGTGTGGGAGCAATTTGGATTCGACGCTGCAAATGAAATTAACATACATCTACAATGTAGTCTACAATGCATTTGAATTCATTTTAGAAGAATAATCTGCAACTGTTTTGATAATCAATTCATTGTTTCAGTCATTTTTCAGTCATTCAGTGCTTCCAGGATCCGAAATAAGAAACTTTGCTGCTTTTATCATTATAAACTGAATATGTTTGGGTGTCACCTTGGACTCTGGGAAACTGTACGTTTGTTTTCCACTATTTCTTGAAATTTCATAAACTAAAACTATTAAATCAAAAAGATAATCATCAGATTATTTGAAGTTAGTTGCAGCCCTACATATTCTCATTTGTTAGCCATTGACAGATACAAGGGACAGACCGATGTAGGCAAGACTGTGGATTGCTAGCTTGTCCTGCTTAAACAAGTTGTATTACTTTAACTATTATGGAACTCCCAAAAATGATGCGTGGCACATTTTCCTTTATTGAACAGTTCAGGGTAGACAGTAACAGGATGGGCTTAAAGACTTTAATACAAAAGGACCTGGGCTAGACAAGAGCCCAGGTTGATAAAGTTACATATTCACCTTAAACCACAGATTCTCCCCCAGCAAAATGTCCTACTACATTCACAAAATGTGATGGAAACATTTATATAATTCAACAGCACAGTGTTCAGGGTTGCACAAAATCATCCTCATCCTACTGCTGCTGACTGGGAGGCTAACGCTACTATACAACTCTACTTAAGTACGCTAGAGCTTTATGATAGCTATTTATCATATCAAATGCTACATGCGGTTGATTGTGAAATTCTTCTTCCAGTAAGGAGCTGTTTTTTAGACGTAAATCGTGCATATCAAGTGAAAAGCGAAAATAACAGGTGTCAGGAGAGACAGAAAGAGAAAGACAAGAGGGAAGGAAGTGAAAAAACAGAGAAATGACTGAGTAATGGGGAAGGAAGTAAGTTCACAGAGATAAAAGACTGACTGGCAAAGAGGAATGAACTTTCTCCCCTCCGTCTGTACGCTGCTTGTATGGTGTTATGTAAGAGCTGAGAGTACACACACCGATTACCTCCGCTCGGTGGAACTCATAACATGAGGCGCTGCCTCATTGTGTGTGTGTGTGGGTACATGTGTGTGTGTGTGAACATACAATGGTGATACCTCTCAGTTACATTTCAGGCACAAAGACACGAACACACATATTAAACAGACAGCATACATACAAACTATTGTCCTTAGCCCGTTTCAAATGGGCTCAGATCATCCATCCAAGGTGTAAGGTAGCACAGGGCTTCCCCATGAAGTGACAGCTGCACTGGCTTACAGTTACACCTCCACAATACCAGTTTAATGACATGCATACATACAATAGATCACACCATGCATTCAAACATACGCTTATTAACTATAGTGCCATCAGATTTAGAAAATACTTCCATTATTGTAAATTTAAAATCTTAATTGTGTCATCTTGGTCAAATTATGGCAGCAACTACGGTAAGACAGATTTCAATCTCCAACCTCTGAAATCACTGTGGCATGTAACTGATGTCTGTTTGAGTTTTAACTCTGAGTGTGTTTCTACACACAAAGAGCAGTGGAAAAGAATTACATGTGGACAAGAGACATCAACAATGTCCCTGTATTTTTCTTTCCCTTATTTTGTACTACTACATGTTAACCAGACCATAATGTGGTAATTTACTGTAAGGTGTGAGTGAGTGAGTGAGTGAGTGAGTGAGCGAGTGAGTGAGTAAGCAAATATGCTGATTGATTGTATTTGGGTTGTAATTGTGGGGCAAATACCACAGAAGCTGGCAATGGGCTAACCTGTGGAAATTTGGGCAATTAACACTGTAATAATTAATTAATAATTATTTTGGCATGAGGCCTCTTTCAGCAATATTGGCAGACATTACAAGAATATAATCCGATTGTAAAAGTTTACCTTGCAGTATATTAAATATTGGCAATTGCAGATTAAATGCATTATGTGTCAAAAATGTGTGACTTATCGCCCTACACAGAAACAAGCTTACACATTCACATTGTTCACATCAATGAGTCACGCACACACCTCTGCACTCTGCCTCCTCTCACAACTAACCTGAGGGAGAGAGTGTACCTTTGCACAGAACCCGACTAATACTTGGGCCAGACGAACACAATAACCCAACTAACACCCACACACAAACAGTGAGGATACTAGCTGGGGGCCAGCTAGAGAGAAAACTGTGCATGAGAGAGTGTGTGTGTGAGTGAGTGAGTGAGTGAGTGAGTGAGTGAGTATGATATTAGATTCACGTGTGTGAGAGAGGGAAGATTATAAAGACCCTAGTGTATATTAGTGTGGGCATGGGCATAAATAATTCACTAAAATGATGGTTATACTTCTAAGTCATTTTCTGCTCTCTTTCTGTAGCCTGCAGTCAGGAATGTAATATTTTGATTGACATCCCTTGGCAGGCAGAAGATGCTGCATTTAAAACTTGTTTCCAAGGTAACATGTACACAAAGTATTATTATTTACCACGCAGGCACATGCTGGCAGTTAAAAACCAGAAACGCCATGTTACAGAAAATATTGAAATGAAATCTACATTTACAATTCATCCTTGAACGCTTTCTCAAGATTTCAGTTGCCATCTCTTTAAATCAAGTGTTTTTAGATGCCATTGCGTACTATAATGGATGCAATGTGCCCTGCACCTGTTGAAGTCACAGGACCCTCATCTAGATTTGCTTTTAAGAATCGGTGATACACCTAACAACTTATTTGTATTTCCATTACACTGGCTTTAAAAGCCTTCCTGTCCTTTCACATAATAGTCTCTTACCAACACCTATGACCAAGCAGCTTTTTGTCTCCATCATACTTCCGGTTGTCCCTATTTAGCTCGTCATCTTTCCCTCCTTTCCTTTATGCTCTGTAAATCCCTCTGCTGCTCTTGATCCATTCTTCCCTGCTTTCCTTTTCCCTTCTCACCCTGTGACTGGTCAGGGAATGTAGCGCACTGTTCTCTTCATCAAAAGCTCTAATCCCCTAAAACAACAATCAGTGTGCGTACAGTAGACCTATATGTGTGTGCACCCACCCATATGCAACTGCCAGATTGTTATGTAATTTAACTGGTCCTCATCTCATGCTAAAAATGGACATGGATTAAACATGGGCAGGGCTACTAGAGGCATCGGCACACACACAGACAGCAGAAGTTGGGCAAGCTGCTTAACCTTTATATCATGGGCCAGGGATGCACATTTTAAACTTTTTACTTAAATCAATCATCAGCCATGTTAGCGGTCAATAGTAGATGAAAACTTTAAAATACATAAAGTACATTGTCATATCATATGAGAATTTGAATAAAGTGATCACTGAAAATCGTCCTATGGTTGTTCCACAAATGGCCAAACAAAAGCAAAGACAGTGAACTGTTTAGATGAAGAGATGCAGACTACTGGCACTAAAGATTTCATAATGTCTTTGACCAAGTGTAATACGTCTCCAACTTGACCAAGTAACTCTTCCGCAAATGACCCACACCACAACCATTCAAATAAGTATAAGATGTCATTTAAAATGTATCCCATCCATTGACAGGTCTAAGTACGATGTTAGGTCCATGACTGGTTACCAAAACAAAAATGTATTTAAAGGAAATAGGATATTTGGATATGTTTGGGTCAAAGCACTAAAATAGTGAAGACTGGCTGGCACACTCACTGTGGACAAACGTCCTAAGAAATACGTGATGAGATGAGCATGTTTCCAGCGGGGTGGGTGTGTGTGTGTGTGTGTGTGTGTGTGTGTGTGTGCGCGCAGAGGAGGATATGCTATATGATGGCCGGCTTTGTTATTAAAGTTTAATCACTCTGCTTTCCTATAAATACCTTTCCAATGATCAAATGTATTATTCAGTCACTCTCAAGCCAGCACACACACACAGATACAAAAGCAGAGAAACTAACAGACACACACCTGGAGAGCCAAGAAAAAAAACAAAACATTTCCCTGGAGGCAGGAAGTCTTATGAACATTTAAGAGGATGATGACCAGTGGGCAAAAATAGAGTCAGATGTTTGTTCTGCTGTGAGTGCAATCAACCGCACGTTATTCTGCCCACGACCACAAGTCTTCACCGAGTCATGCTGGCTGATAAATCAGTGTGTCCAGCGAAGGACAGAGGGACAGGGTAGGGTGACATGAAGCAGGGAAGAGAGAGGAGGAAAGAGGAGTATGAGGCTAATGGAAGAGGAGCTGCCACTTGGGTATTAGTCCATGGATTGGTGACACAGAAATGATAGTGAGAGGGAAGAGAGAATGGTGGGATGGGAGGGTCAATCGATGCTTAAAAAGGTTTCACTCCCCTACAGGGACGTGTGCATCTGTGTGTGTGCGCAAAAAAGAAACAGTCTGTTCCAAATGAAAACATTATCTCTCTCTTACAAAACACACACACAGACTTAGGATCACATCTGGCTCAAAAGTCAGAAGTCTGGCAAAAGAGCAGCATCCAGCAACAGGCCTGCGATTCCAGCAAGAGGTAGATTTGCAATCACTTGCTCTAATTTAGAATGAGACAGTGGGTTTGTGTTTCTAAATCTCAAATGACCGTGCTTATGTGTGGAGTTGTCCAGAAGGATGAAATTAAATCAAGCAGTCACAGCTGATAAAAGGCAGGAGGATGTCCTCTTTCCACTTATCACTTTCCCTGCTACAAACACACACAGTTTGCTGCTGCTTATCCTACCGGACAGAGTGCCATTTGGCCAGCAATTATGTTGCGTCTGTATGTACACACCTGCAAACGGCCCAGTTGTTATTTCCCACTATATGCCGGTGCTCAGATGAGGACTAAAATTAGATCAAAATAAAATCTAAAGTGTATATGTTTTCAATGCCTAAAAAAAGATAGTTTTTGTTCCCACATACACACTTTTTACCTCGGACATGGCATTCCCACCTAAAGCCCTGCTTTTCACACTCACATACATATACTGAGCTGTGATGAGTTGGCTCAAAGTTCAACATGAGCTCTGTGCAAAAGAGAACAGGTCTGAACATGGAGGGAGCGAGAAAGGCACACACACACACACAAGGTGAAGACAAAGAGACAGGGAGAGAGAGCACAGTGAACGACAGACAGGCAGAGGGAGAGGAAAGACTAGTTAAAAAGAAAACTCCAAACGTGATCTTGCATTCCTTACATGGGGTGCAGGGAAGGAGAGTGAGTGAAAGAGGCAAGGAAAAAGAGGGAGGAATGGGGGAAGGGAGCGAGGAAAGAAGAGGAGGAGGGTGACAAGAGAGAAAGTTGGCGCCAGACAGCATTTCAATACCCGACAGCCAACCACACAGACACTCACACAAAATATCGACACTATGCAAGTGGCACAGAAGTCCTTTTGGTGACTTCCCATCGTCCAAAATTAGATTAGATATTTGCCCTCCACCCCCGCTCCCTGTGTCCAGCACAGAGGCAGATGCCCAGATAAAAATAGCCAGAGGAACTATTCAAACACTGCTGCCTTTCTGCAGGGAGTGTCTGCTGACTGCACTGGACTTAAGGGGTTAGAGAGGGGTTAGGAGCTCCACTCACCCCCTCCCTGAATCAGAGGGCCTGGGACAGCCCAATCTCTGTCACACTTATACACGAGACTCTAACGAAGTTCAAATTACTATGTACAAGTTGTAATTTCTGTTTTTTATAATTAACAAGGAGAAAATATGCTACGGTCTATGCCCTTACTACATGTAATACCTCACCAGAATTAACAGAGTTTAAAAAAGTTGTTTAATGTTTAATTCACAGTACATAAAAGATCCAGTCCTGTTGTTCTGATCCTGCGTGGAATGTATATTAGTAGCCACACTGTGCTGATCCCTACTGTAAAAATGCCCTCAGCATGACCAGTATTATTGGGTTAATCCAAGAAGATTAGGAATATACATTACAACACCACTTGGGCCGTGCCCTTCCATTGGCAAAAACAGCCACCGTTGGGTGCAGCAAGCATCAGTAGAGGATTACAAGGAAACTACTCTGGCCAGGTACAGGCCAGGCCAGGTGGTTGTGGTGTGGTTTAAAGGTGTTGCTATGAAGAAGTAGCTTCATGACTGACTGAGTGCTGTCATGGTCTTGACAGCTTACACGCTGATTATACTCCAACCAGCAGAGAGGTGAGACACTCCAGGCTCTAACCTAAAGGACAGGTCATTGTGTTGTGAGGATCCAAAATAAAACCTGTCACCTGGAAGGATCAGAGGAATAGAGTTACCTGATCTTAGTGTGTGTGTGTGTGTGTGTGTGTGTGTGTGTGTGTGTGTGTGTGTGCACGCACATGTCATCAGACTCAGATCAGTTTCAATGGCACCGCCATCACCACGAAGCTGTTATACATACACCAACGAGCAAGCACCAACGTACACATTTTGTTCCCAGGTAATACCTTTACACAGCTGCTCACCCAGAAAATCCTGTCTCCTTCATATACACACCTGATATTCTTTTACAATAACATGCCATTCTGCTCCTCAGTCTGAGTCACCTCTACAACAATGTAGCTCTGTAAACTCCCCATATTACATTACAGCACACATGCATGCGCAAACACAAACAGCTGCTGAACAGTGCAGGTCAATCCATGCACACCAACACACCCTACTACATACTCAACAGGAACTTTGAAACCCATTTGAAAAGAGTGTGTGTGTGTGGTGAGTATGAGTGCATTTTGAGGCTGCTTTAATTAAAAATGTTACTTTTCATCTCTTAAAATATTAGCCATTATTTTGATTGCATTCCTAAATCAGTTTAATTCATATTGTCCATATTGTCCATGCATGCATGCATGCATGCATGCATGGCTTTGCAAGTCACTGAGTGAGTGCATTCAGGAAAGGCTTGCAGAGATAGTAACTGTTGTGTTTTCCCCTCATGTGTAATGCAACACAGCCGGCAACTATTAACCTTCTAAGCAGGAATGTGGGAGGTCCAAGAATTCCAATAAAAAAGCAGCAGTGTGTGCGAGGGTAGGAGAAGAAGATTACTTTATTGTCCATGTACACAAGGCAAATTAAATGTGTCTTTTCGCATATCCCTCCCAGTTACACATACAGTACATACAGTCCCCCCATACATATGCAAGTGAGTGTGTATGTGTACTTAAACATATGTACCTCAAAGTGTTAAAGTTATCTGTCAACAGTCCATCCCATCCATACATGCTGACCCACCCCATTACCATCCCTGACTAATAACCAATACAGTCAATATGGGTCATACTGTGGCTACAACCAATGGCATTGGCAGCATTGTAAATCTAGGCTCCACTCAACATCACACATGGCCTGAGGACACTTTTAGTTATGTTGCTGTGTTATCAGCAAAAAAAAGTGAATTTTAAATGCAGCTTTTCAATGTCAAACCTCACAACCATGCAGCTGATCAAACAGGTCTGAGAGGCCAATAATCTATAGGACTCTATGGCTAGAACTGACAGGTTAATGTGTTGGTCTGGGGCAGGCCTGCCAGCAGTGCTGGACAGCGGTCAGAAGCACCCGGGCCATCAAGCTTAGGGCTGCCTTGTTGGCGGTGGTCTCTCTGGTCTCCATGGTCAAGGGCGGCGCTGGACTAATGGTGGGGAGGTCCATTAGTGTCGACTGGCTGAGCACATTGTTCCCTTTGGTCACATTCCTGGCTAAATACAGACATTTCCACAACTGAAGGCCCCCTCTACCAGAAGTCATTTGTCAACTTAGCGTCACAGAAGACCATATCAAAACTTTTATGAGGAACTGTTGTGACAAGGAAAAGTGGGCCACGCTGCCTTCATTGGGAATGCTCATTCTGTCTGTTGTACAAATCAATCTCTGGCTGTAAAATTCAATATTTTACAAGAGCTTAAAACACCCCATCAAAATAAATGACCTCACAAGTGTTATCACTGGGTAAATACTGAAGGCTGCATAAGATTTTAGCCCACTATTATGGCAGCAAACGTATTTTGGATTAATAGCTAATTAATAACGGAACCTTAACAGCTGATATGGTCACACCAGCAACCAAAGTTGATTCTTTAAGTTGAATTTGACAGCTTTTTCTGATGGAAGATACGTAGTTTTGTTATGGAACATCATCTGTTTCAGGCTTAAAGCGCGTTGGCTGACCCTGATCACAGCAGGGCACTGTCCCATAAACCAGGTTGTAAAACTGTATTGGGATAATGGGAGGTAGTGGTTTTGCTGTGGTCAGCAATGCAAGGGAGTTTTCACAGATAAGGCTAATCGCTGCGCTTATCAACACAGGCGTTGTGTGTGGTGAGATTGAAATGCATATGCTCGCAATCGCAAGCATAAACCCACACAGGGGAAAGGTGAAATGTTCCCTCTCAATTCCTTACTCACAAAATACCCTTTTGTCTCCTGCCCTGCCACATCATAAGCCAGGACTGTGTGTGTCTAGAATAAATGGTAAAATGGTTCCAAGGCACGTCAATCACTCTGGGGAAGCAGCACAAAACAATCACCATTAAACTACGTAGTTGAATGACTGATGAAAAATAGACTGGGATGTCCACATTTACCTCACTCTCACACACACACACACACACACACACAGAAGTGCGGTCTCTTCACTTGTCAAAAGCACCACCAAACTATGAGCTACTCCGCACCATTATGAGTACAATGAGAGGTCCCTGGCCCCACAAGTCCACACACAATCAGCCCCAAGGCCTGCCCCACTCCCACCATTGTCCCACACTCCCCACACACACACGCACACACAGACACACAATGGCCACTCCAGAGCCAGGGGTCCCACTATGCAATTCCATCATACAAAGACACACACCAGTCCTTATCCCATCAGGGAGAGAAAAGAATGACAGAGGTGGCAGAAGAAAAATTGCAGTCCTTGGGGAGGGATGGAGGAAAACGAGTGAAACAGTGCAAAGTGAGTGTGGCGGGGGTGTAGATAACATGTTGGGAGGGAGAAAGATACAGTAGGCAAGTTATTATTGTGTGTGCATTATCACCAGAGCGCAATCAATCATTAACACAGCCTTTGAGGAACACAAAAAGGTGGATATATGGCTGTGTACCGTAAGTGTAGACACTACATAACACCAACCCCCTGTCTGCTGTTGACTAATGCAACCTGTAGAATGCTTTGCCTCCCCAGACTACATCAAACACTAGCAAAGACCAGGTAAACAGCAGTGATCAGATATAAACAGGAATTAAATCGGATACTTTTCAACACCACAAAAGCCAACACAGATCTGCCGGCAAAAACAGATGCAGCTATAGCCCCGCCATTTCCTGCTTCATCACATCAATTCTCTATCTCAGCAGAAATCCTGTCATCTATTCAGGCTAATGAAGTGACTGTGGAAAACAGGAGTGCAAGGAGAAGTGTCCGGCTATGGAGAGAAAGAGATGACTTCCATAGAGGCAGCAGCTTACCATATGGGACATAATCCTAAATCACCAAACATCCCAGGGAGGGATGATTACAATATATTTTTTTTAAACCGTACACATAACTGAGCACTGTCCCATCCTTGCACAGTCATGAAATGTGTTCACTCTAGATGATGGGATCTTGTGTCCTGATTGCAAACGAAGCAACAGCAGGAGATCAGACAGATCAGGACAGCACCACAGATTAGCCAGTTCAATAATTCAACTATATAAAAGTGCTGTTATAAGATCAGATTTGTAGTTAGATAATTCCTCTGTGGCAGAGTTGCTATGTTTACCAACTAGTGCTGTAAGGATTAAGCAATTAGTTAATCAACAGAGAATTAATCAAATTGAACTTTGATGACTGACAAATAACTTGATGAAATTTGTAGCTTCACGGGAGCAAGAAGCTGTTTGCTGTTCTACATTTTAATTAATTAGAGTTGAAATGATAAGTAAATTCATTTATTAGCTGATCTGTAGACAATTTGTCAGCAACTATTTCGATTATTGATAACTGACTAAGCGTTTAAGTCATTTTCATGCAAAAAATGCCAAACATTTGCTGGTCCCAGCTTTTTATATGTGAAGATTTGCTATTTCTCCTTGTCTTACATTATAGTTTCCTGACTATATTTGGGTTTTAGACTGTTACCAAGGAAAGTGAGAAGGGCATTTCGCTATTGCATGACTTTTTTATGGAGCAAACAAGATTTTCTCAGCCCTAATCATTATGAATTCAGAACTTTGGATTTCGAGAATCTTAGTCAGAATATGTAAGGAGTATCAAAACTTAACATTTTATACACAAAATCAACAACACACAAAAACAAAAATAATAGCTAGTGGCTTAAATGGTAAATAATAACAGTTGGATGGCAGCACACACTTTACACCAACTGCACCAAAGTAGGACCAGTTAACATTCTTTACCTTCACTGGTGACAAACACAAACCACAACCTACTACACAAACACAAACACACACACACACACACACACCAACTGCATAGATCAAACCCATAACCAAAGCACAATCAATGTTTAGTACCTTCCCAGAAGGGCTTAAGCTTTCTGCTGCCACACAAACACTGTGTTCCTTGTAATAAAAGGGCTACTTGTGGTGGGATGTGGTGTGATGTCATGGCAGCCTCCTCGGGGCTGCTGCAGGGAGTGGGTGTGTGTGTGCAGGAATGTGGAGGGTTGAGGGGCTGAGGCTGGGTGCAGCGGGAGTCAGGAGGGGACAGGGTGGGGGAAGGGAGGGGAACATCCAAAGTGGAAAAAGGGTCCCACACAGTTTGTCAGACACACACACACACACACACACACACACACACACACACAGCCCTGAGCCAAATGCTTACCAGTAACTACTTAGGAAGTCATCACATTTTTTTCTCGCAGGAAAAAACAGCTCATTAAATATGCATATTGTTTTACACAGAGGGCCGTCGACAATAAATAACTGTTATATACTTTCAGATGTTATCCATTAGGTCTCTTAAAGGTCTGCCCAGTTATGCCAACTGATACAAATCAAACAGATGCAGTTTGGTCAATTAAAGAAAGGGTCATGCCAGGCAGGCCATTACTGACGCTCGGGAATAACAAAAAATTGAATAGCTGGCACATATGATAGTGCTTCCACTTCCTCCTTTCTAAACAAACAAAAAAACAAAAAAAAAAAAAAACATATATATGTCCTTGGCTTCCAGCGAAGGGAGCAAGAACAAACTTTTGCAAGCGTTTCAGGAATCAGACAATAAGACACACACACAGAGGGACCTCAGCTGACTACTGGAAATCCCCTCGCTGCTTTCACTTCAGCATGCTGACAGGCCAAATACCTGGCACATGTATGCTCAGTGACCGGGTTCGTGTCAGCTTGCTCCGCGCGTACCGGGCCAGATCCGATCTCCTCAACGCCGCCAGCAGGAGGAGAGGAGTCTGTCGGGCAACGTGACAACGCGTCCACATCTCTCCTTCTCACAAAAGCACACTCACACCGCGCGTCTAGGATTTTCAGCCTGCTCTCTGGAAGGTGCTGGATGGTGAAATCGGGTTGTCAGGGTGACACAGAGGAAGTCGCTGTAACAACTGTACAGTACTTTAACCACTTCCTCTTGAACCGGAGTACAGTACTAAACCTGCACCAGATTTGAGGGTCTTATCTAGCTTAACCACGGACTGTCGCACTAATCCCGAACAAACTAAAATCAACAGGTTTGCATAGTGTGGTTTTTTTTTTTTTTGATTGGAAGCGGATGCTGATAACTATCCGGCCTGGCTGTTTGCTTTGCCGACAACAACCACGGCAAGTAAACAAGAAAGACAATGGTGGATTTAAAAAAGAATACAAATAAAAATCTGAGCTGGAGTCCTGCAAACTTACCAGAATCTCCAGCTGTTTTCATTCTTCCTGCTTTAGCTGCTTCGGCCAGACAACGAGCGGCTAAAGTTGGCGAAACAGGACGAATTCCACGAAGTTGCTTGTGGAAGGAGAAGTCAAGTCTCTCGGCCTCTTCCTCCTCCTCTAGTTCGCAATCTGGAAAACCAGGTGAAGACACACGGCAAACTTTTGCAGCTGCACCGCTTCGAGCGGCTCTCTCTGGTCGAGCCGCCGCGCTCTCTCGGTCCGCTTCCCCGCCTCTCTGCCGGGCGACAAACCGACCGACGGGCTCGCTTCCCACAGAGCCGAGCGGCCGAGACTTCGCTGCCGGAACCTCGCTTCTCTCGCCCGTAACGAGCAGCGTTGAAATCTGCTCAAGTCGCGGCGGGCGGAAAACGGCCAACCGTCCCGCCTCGAGCCAGCCGAAAAAGCCCGTCTCTCTCTTTTCAACAAGTTCTTGCGCTAACTGTCCGGTAGCTGTTTACTCCGGCTCGACCGCATCTTCGCTGCTGTTTGGCGTCTCTCTCCACAGCGAAGCTTTGTTACTCTGACAGGAATGAACGTTAGAGGGGGACCTCTCTTTCTTTACAGACTTTTTTCAAGTCCTCCGCTCACTCTCACACCATTCAGTACTAGTCTCTCCTCCTCCTCCTCCTCCCCCCCCCCGTCTCTCTCCATCCTCGGGGTGTCGTGTTTCGCTCGCGCTCCTCTGCGCGGGGCCCGCCCACACTGACGGGAGAGAAGGGGGGGGGGCTAACGTGGCGAGTCACGCCCACTCACCACGAGCCGGGGCTTGGGCTGGCGTCACTGCAGCACGCGGCGTTGCCTTGGAGACCGCCACAGCTCGCTGCCGTGGTGACGTCACATCCGAATCCTGAATTCGAGAGAGGCGCGAGAGCGGCTCGTCGGCTCACGGTGTCCATTTACGTCAGTCAGGGGTTACGGTCGCAATTAGGCCCTTTCATATCAGGATAATTACACTTATTAAATTGGCAAATTAAATATGAAAGCGTCAGTTAGTGATTAATACTGAAAACAGGAACTTCAAACTCAGTATCACTGCATTCCTGTGCTACATGTTTCTGTGGAAGAAGAAGAATACTAAAAGCCAAGGTTCTGCATTCCTAATTTTAGTCCACTTCTACTCAAAAATGTGTTTGCTTTGACCTTCACTGTGCAAATTATGTATGTGCAGAGTTTGACACTAGAAAGCTGTTTTCACATTCATCTGCTGAAGTCTGAGGTTAACATTCTGTACGTACAAGCATGATGTTGTGACATTATAACTAGTTTGGAAGCCAGTCATGGTCCCTTATTCAACAAGTGTGATGTTGAGTGTGCAGTTTGCTGAGAATGGATCTTTAAGTGAAGTAGAAAACATCTAGCAGTTAACATGTTTTAATATTCATAGATTTTGCAATGAAGGCAAATAAGTAGATGCGTGACAAAGAATCTCTAACTAGTATAATATTTTTGTTTAAAAACTATACAAATGATTATTCAAACCAGATTATTTTATGTGTTACATCATAGGGGGTATTTTAGGTAAAGTATAGAATTGCTATTGTTGAAATATATCCTAAGCATCAAAAGTAAAACTGTAATATTGATACATCAACATGGAATTGACTTAAAGGTCTTTTCACATAGAGGGGGTTACACATCTGCTGCTGGTCCCTGGAGTTGCAACGATTAGTAGAATAACCCATTAGTTATCTGACAGAGAATTAAACTGCAGCAATTAAGATAATCAACTAATTGTTTTGAGTAATAAAATAAAAAGAAATGTTAAGTTGCATATTTTCTGCTTCGCTCACTCCTCTGTAATGCAAACTCAATACTTTTGGGTTTTGGTCTGTTGGCTGGACAAAGCAGAAGACATTTGAAGATGTCAACATGCAACATTTTTCACAATATAATATTAACCCCTTATTCCCTGTACTTCTTTCCATGTCTGCAGGTACCCAGTAAGAAGTGTAATGGGGCCCCACATGTAAAATAGTTGCTGGCTGTAAATAAAACATTACCTGTAATTGTAATTGAGTAAAGGTCCTAAATGAAAAATAATGATTAGAGTGAAATTATATTCTTAACTACAATTAAATGTATTCTCTACTTTCTCACCAGTCACCACTGCTTTTGATTTCCACCCCTACAGCAGCAGTTTTAACCTTATTTGAATTTCAGCTGAAACACATGGGCCTTAGATCAAAGAAATGTAGCCCCACAACAACAAAATGAAAAAAAAGAAAAATGAATTGGATAATTTGACTATAACCTGCATCCTGTTCTGCTGTCAGTCTCTCATGTAGCACTAACTCCCTTTTTTAAGGTACAGCCAACTGTACCTGGCCTTTAACTCACAGTCAAACACACTTGTACAATGACCCAGAGTGCATTAGCATTATTCTGTGTACAGTATGTATGCACTCAGACACCCGGTCATATCAGGTGCAACTCTTACACTCGATCACATGTTCAGAATGGCTTATTTGAGTGTGAGAGCTGGTGTCATGCCCAGACTTGTTTCCTGTCACCCTCAACACACTGACCTTTTTGCTTCCTCATGTGCCACTTATATGAAGCTGTAATGTGTTATCGATAAGTCCATATGAGTGGGTGAGGCATCATACTGTACATGCGCGGTGAAGTGCATCTCCTCTTATGCCATCAACACTTGGTGCACAGGATGTAGGCTTTGTGTGTTTCTTTCATTCGTTTTTTTTTCATTTCTCAACTGTGCTGTTACATCAGCGATACACACAACTGCCCAGCCTTGTCAACAGGATAAGACAGTGGTAGTAAAACAAAGTAAACAAAGTCCCCTGACAGCAGCAACCTCCCTGTGGTGTGATTTACAAACAGGATTTCTCCTCCCTTCACTGGCCATTCTCTGACAGACTCAGGAAACCAACTCTGCTCTGCCTGATAAGAAACCGGACCAAAAGGGGGGAAAAAGGAGCATCTAAATTGGATGCTGAGCCGTCACATTCAGGAAACTGCTATCCTGTCCTGTCTTCTTGCTCAGAGCAGAAAAACCACTGGAAGGACCTTCATGGCATTTTCTCACACAGAGGCCGACAATAGGGCAATCACCTGGGAACAAGAGAGTTGCTCCATTCCCGTTTCTTGGTTTGCATCTGTCTTTGATGTGTTGTCATCTGTTTTTGGCATGCATCTGCCAAATATCTCTAATTTTCCCATTTTCTGATGTCTGTATTTCTGGCTGAGGTGAAGCGGCCCCCAGGCTCTTCACGCAGAGGGAAAGATGAAGAAATCAAACACAGGACAAGAGGAGTGATTTAGCGATTATGTGCAGAGTGGACAAATGGCTTTGTGTGTGTTTGCCTGCCTGTGACTTGTGTGAACACGCTCTATTGTAACTCAAACACAGGAGATGACATTTACAGACAAATCTACAGCACAGTGCATTCTGAACACTGATAAACACAGTGCTTCACTCAACACCCTCCCTCTCTCCCACCCGTGTCCTCCTCCTCATCGTCTTCCTCCTCCCTCACTCTGGCTGTTTACCCACCTCTCCAGTTTTCTCTCCCCATTCCCTCCTCACTTTGCTGCTACTCTGTCCGTTGCAGTCCCATCATCTTTTACCACTCATCCATCCATACGTCCTACTGTCCACCCTCCCTCACTCTCACACCTCTTCTATTCCTCCCGCTCCATCCTCTGCCACCACTCCATGCCTGCATCTCTTTCCCTCCCTCACACTCATCACTCACTTTCTCTCCTCAGGTCATTATTTGAGCTACAAGCACAAGGTTGATGGACTCTTTGAATTTAATATGTGAAAATATTCATTGCTATTGGCTGCTTTGTATGATTACAATCTTTCTTTCAGGAAGAATCATTAGTGGCTATTTTTTATTTATGCTGGCTACAAATGTATGTGCTCAGTCTAAATACTCTAACACTTAAAATTATAAATAAATAAACATATGTGATTTGAACCTTAATTGGAAAGATCTTATTCAATATAAGTAGGTACGTGCTGTGGACAAAATACAGTGTATTTGTCCTCCAGTTACTGTTAGTGCCGTCTGTTTTTTGTTGTTGGTTTTACCATGACCCTAACATATGGTGGCGCTAGCCCCTTTAATAAAGTTGTAATTGAGAGTCTCATTAAGATCTGAGCAATTGCCAGTGAATAGATTTTTAAAGATTTTAGGTTTCTGGTTAAAAAAACAAACATTCACAGCAACTTAGTAACTGTCATAGGACGGAAATATCAGAACAATATACTTAAGAATTTATATTAGAAATTGCCACTTAGTATCTTTGTTGCATGTGATTATACATCTCTCTCTTTCTCCCAGCATGCCCTGTCACCTTACTACTATAAACGCTTTAATACAGGTATCACATGCCCCCAAAAAATAGTTGTGAGCACTGTAGGAAAAGGTATTTTTTTCATATCTATTGTCGCATGCATTTGGCCATTAAACAAGACCTGGCTGGCAAGTGAACTTGATGATGTGTTTGACAAACAGAGTGTATCACAGAAGAGCCTTGTCCTATTGGTTCCGCATCATCTGTGACTCCCTCTATCTCCCATCCCGCCCTTTTTCATCCCCTCCGTGCTTTATGTGACTCTGTCCGTTCCTAATCAGAGTGACAGACAGACGCTCCGCAGAGAAAGACGGAGAGAATGAAAGGGAGTACGGAGATTTTGTCACTGGAGTGTTTGTGTGTATGTGAATGCTCACAGTTGGGAGGGTGTGGGTGTGAACATCCCCAAATATCTTCCCCTACAGATTGAAACCCTTACCCAGCCCCCATCCTTTCCACTCTTTATCTTATGTGAGCTAAGGGATGAACAATGACAATTTATATACAAGTTACAAGAAGTAACACAAAGGTCAAAAACAGGTAAATTACAGACTTTTCTATTAAATGCATGTCAATGATGCAACTGCATATCATGCCATTTAGTCAGAAACTAATACACACACCGCTTCTGGTCTGCGCCTCTGCAACACAGATGGCTCGGGTCAGTGTAATTACCGTGGACAATGGGTGTGGTAGCCCACTAACCAGTGCCACCACAGGCAGTGCCGACACACAAACACACACACAACCACACGCAGTCCATGTACACGCAAAACCTGATTTCAGCAACCAGTGGAAGCCAGGCAAGATTATAATTCCTGGACGGGGCGTTACAACCAACAGAGGTGTAATGTGTACATAGGGTACGTGATGATTCATACCACTTGTGACGTGAGCAAATGCACACACACACACACACACACACACACACACACTCAGACATGCATGTGCACACACTGAGTCTCTCCTTAACTCTTGCCGCCTTTGGCTTCCGTTTTCATTCACCTTCATTCTTTATTAAGTGCTACAATTATTTGTGATCTTACATAATCAACTTCAGATGGTATTGTATGAAATGCCTGCAAAGTTAAACCCTTGTTCAGCTTTAATTCATCATGTGGAGAGAACCTTGACTGAGGAGAAAAAGGTTTAACTTCTTGTGTGACAGTGAAAGGAGAAGGGAAGATGGGTCGCTAGACTAAAAGGCGTGTAGGGTGAGAGCAGACCGGATGAAAGAAAAAGCCGGCAGCTGAGGGGACAACAAGTGCAGCAGGGTGGCGGTTAATGCCTCCCCCTTCCACACACGCACACACCACACTCACCCTCCAACCTCACCCCTTCGAAACGGCAAGAGCAAAAAAGGACAGAAAGAGGGAGAGAGGAAAAGAGAGCAAAGCTGTGGAGAATAAGGAGTGGGAGAGAGAGGGAATAAGAGAGTCAATGGATTCTTTGTCATCAAAGAACTTGTTTATTTTCAAGCTTGCCAGTCCAACCGTCAGGAGACACAGCCAGATATCACTCCCTCTGTCTCTCTGACTCGCCTTTTCTCCCCCCTTACCCCAAATAGGGTCATAAAGGGTCCAAGCTTTATGCGTGAAACAATTTGCAATGTCAATCAATATTTTCTTCTCTTCTCTAAACAAGAGTTTGAAGAAAATGTCTAGAGTGTCCAACCGTCTAGTTGAGACCCGAGGCCTCTACACAGTTATCGTCTGTCCATATTCTCCCTCCCTCCCTCCCTCTCTTCCCCAGCTGGTATTCGCACATAAGTAATGGGATTACCACAGCGAGTGGAAAGGTGGTGGTGGGGGGGGGGGTGACGTTGGAGGACAAGTGAGACAGAGGAAGAGGGGGATCAATGGGGAGGCTGAGAGGGCAAAAAGTGGTGCACCCTGAAGAAGTAGGAAGAGGCAAATGTGGGAAATGGCTTGATGGTGGTCAGCTATGACATTTATACACACACCATGCACACATGTGTAAACGTCTGACTTCCTCCAAATTTGCACTGATGTCTCAGATTCAGGGCCACTTAAAGAAACCCATCGTGACTTACTATTTTCATCCACGAGGCCCTAGACAGAAAAACCACACTCTCCTTCTGTTGGATTACCATGGCAATGAGGGAGCTATTCAAGAACAAAAAGCTCCTTTTGCGGTGGGTAAAGTATGGAAAAAGCAAGCGGCCAGTGCCCATATGAAAGCGGGTGGTGGTAGTTGGAAAGAGAGGGTAATGTGAGAGCGGGTGGAAGGCACAGAGAATGTGTGTTATATTAAACCAATGTCTGGCAGGGTGTCAAGCCTGTAATATATACAGAGAGCGGGGGGAGAAGGAAGGGGAGAAGGAGCAAAAGAAGGGAGATCAGTTAATTTAGCTTCGGGGATGTGACATTGATGGACAGGGCCATGGGGGAGGACTGAGAGGGGAGGGAAAGGAAGAATGTAACCTGTTCAGATGAGGTGGGGGTGGGGGGAGTATAGAAGAACGTGAGTGAGGCAGGAGGGGTGTTCAGGAAAGGCTGAAAAGGAGAGAGAGGTATGCCTGGCCATGTGACAGTAGCTATATTGAGCCCAGCGTGTGTTGACACTGTCTCCTGTATCTCACTGAGGAACAAACTCTTCCTATTGGCACAGTGCAGCGCTTCCTCTTCCCCTCTTAACTCCTCTCTACCCCATCAGTGACCAAAGTGCACGCTCGCTTCCTCCCATCCATCCCCTTCCTTATATTTGATTTAAATACATTCTGCGTCTACATCTGTCTGACAATCACCTGTTTCAGCTCCCTCTACACGTCTCTCTTCTTCCTCTTTCTGTGGCCGCTGAATTCAGTTACACTTTACTTGCATGAATGAGAGGTAGCAATTACTGCAAGAGCAACAATTAAGGAATTTGAAGACTTTGGGAAATTGTGATGGACTTTTTCTCATTATTTTCTGACATTTTATAGATGGAAAATGAATCACCAGATTACTCAATACTGAAAATATTAATATTACTACACATTATTATTGTTACTTAGAGCCTTACAGTTTATAAGTCAAAGTTTGGACTGACTAGACTAGACTAGACTAGAGGGGGTTGAATGTTCTCAGCTGTTAGTTTTCAAGATCTGTTATTCTCAAAAGATTTGTCCTGATGATGGAACTAGAGTGAAGGTGGCAGGGCCACTACAAACAGCAGGTTTCTACGAATTTACAGCTGACAAGTTAGGAAGTGTGTTTATTTGAAAATTGGAGGTCTGACCTGATGGCGGTGCAACAGAAAAAGCCAGAGAGTCAGAAATGAATAGGTTTTTTTCAAGCCAGCTTCTCCTTCAGTTTCAAGGTATTAGTCACAAGCGTTTATTTGTAATTCCTTGCCTTTCATCCTGTGCAGTACAAATATTCCTTACTCTCACCCATATGTATCACAGCAAGTCCAGAATGAGATGTTTCTGGATTATCCTGTTGTACACTGTCGTGTGTACTCTCTCACCCCCTTTTCAGTTTGGATCAGCCAGAGACGATTGGCCTCCAGCCTTCGAACACCCCCCGTCCCACCCAATGCCACATGCTCATCACATACGGAGAATAGCCCTGAGCCCTGGACAGATGCCCCTGCAGCCACATAACACCCAGAGGATTGTTTCAAACATGAGTTCACATGTTTAACTGGCGGTAGAATGCAATAGCAGATGACGTTCAGCGGCACATTGGTGCGCTCCACACTCCAAGTAACATTTAAAAGTTGAAAACCAACATTTTAACCAAAACAAGCAGTCCTCACCCCCTCTTACTGACACATACCGAGCAGCTTGTAAACACATCCACACTACTCCCGCTTTCACCCAGAGGACGATCCGGCAGAATCCGTCTCCTTGGCCAGTACCCCCTCCGCCCCATCATCATCAGCTGGGTATGGAGACAGCAGGCCTGTAGGTGGTTCAGCTATGTGTCATACATTACATGCCAGTGCAGGGGAGGAGGACTGACACAGAGCATGTGTTACACTTGCTCAGTTTGATGTGCTCTGCCCTCGCACAGGCACCACTGTGGGTGGCATAGCTATGTGTCATAATCACCATCATCCTTTGCTTTGTCGGATTTCTCCTCGTACATGCGTGCCTGTGTGTGTGTGTGTGTGTGCACGATTGTTTTTACGTTGCTGTGCTGCAGGTCCCTTTGTGGAGGTGCCGCGCAGTGGGCTCATTCACAGTGTGGGAGCTGCCATTACACAGTGGCACTGATTCATTTTTTTCTGACCTGTGTGTGCCGTTGTGGCTCATGTTTTTACATCATGCAGGTGCTCAACTAATTATCTACCTTCTTCTGCAGGGAGTTACTGCATTGTGTGTGTACAGTATAGCTCATCTGAGAGTATAGTCAATAGAACAATCCACATTTTATTACGAGTAGAAGATTGTAAAGAAAGAAATTCACTTCACATTTTCCAGGGCTGTCAACTGCATCTTCAGTGGATTGAGAGGACCAGGGATAACTAGACACTTTGCTGAAGCAGTGTGATTAAAAGCCCCTGGAAAAGCTACATATGTTTTGGTCAACCTCCTACAAAGCAATCTTTGTAGTTGTTGTAGCTGTTGAGTACATTGGCCACATTGTTAAGTATTATTAGGCTCACATTATTCACTTTCCTTCCTTGTTTTTGGATGGCTGGTGGGGCATATCAGTAAACTCAGAGACCCAGGTGAATCAAGAGCTCATGCACAGCAGCGTTCAGTCTCAACTTTGTTGGACTGAGAGAGCGCCTACACCTGTTGCTTGCTTGCTTGTGTTTTGCTGAGAACTGTTAAGCTGACTACAGATTAGTTTCCTTTTTGGACCGACCACAAACACTTGAACAAACAGTTTTCGGCTGCCTGCTAGCCACTGATGCCAACTTGAGGTATACCCCAATTAACCCACCGCTGGCCAGCCTTCAGTTACTTTCATTATCACGCACACACCATGAAAACACTAGCCACTAGTAACAAACAGATTGCCAGCCATCTCATAACAAAGTAAAGATGTATGAAAATGATGTACATCCAAAATGTGATTAGATTTATGCAGATAAACTCTCACAAAAGTATATTTTACTGTAATAAATTATCTTCACTTCTATCCCATTTCACTTTTTAGCCACGCTACCAGCATAGCTAAAGGGATGGCATTCAGTCAGCCAGTTGATAGTCCACCACTGAAATAGCTCAACAGCTACTGGAGGCATTCTTTTGAAATTTAGTAGCGATATCCATGATCCCCAGAGGATTAAATAAATGGAAAACGTTGTCGATCCTCAGACTTTTTCTTTAGTACCACTCAGCGGACAGATTTAACCATGTCCAACACTTTGGCTTATGATCAAATATCTGCAAAACTAAAGACATTCCCATCAGCCTCGTGTGTACTTTGTGTTTAGTGCCAATTAGAAAATGTTAGCATGCTAACACACCAAACTAAAATTGGTGGTGTACTTGAACTCAGGCATATATATAGCCAAGTTAAATGAATGTTTATGCATGTTGTCATGATGTGTTGGCCATGTGATCTTCGTCTGGCATAACATTGTGTACATACAGTCCTCACTCAGAAGCTAACTTACCTGTTTCCTACAGCAACCTGTTAGTGTGAAGGTTCACTCTTGACCTTGGAATTTAACTCAGTGTCCACTTATTAGAGATAATTTAACTGTTTTATTGCTCAACCTGGATACATGTTTGCAGATCATCGTGGTTATTGTTGGGCTGCTTTAAATCAGCAAAGAAAATAATAAAATACATCATTTGTAAGACTGTGGGGAAGAGAGGAGGTGTGTGTTATGGAGGGCTTCTCTGGGCAGTGGGTCTCTGGGTGATGTGTCATTCATGGGGTGGACGGCATCCCTGCTGTGCTGTGTGCGTGTGTGTTTTTCTGTGTGACGTTCAGATCCCATAAAACTGTTGCAATGAAGGAATGGAGGAGGCACTTGTACTTAATGAATGACTGTTACATCCTTATCTCTCCCAAAGCGCGCTGATGTTAATTTCCATGAAGTGCTGGCATCCAGCCTTCATTCAGTTTCTTAGGCATTTTATTGACAAGGTGAAGGCAGAGGCAATGACAGCAAAGATAAGAGGAGGCGGATAAGAGAACGGAGACGCTGAAACATACTATCCACGGTCTCACTGCGGCTTATTTATGTGATTCTGATTACACCATTGCTCTAGATTTACCCAAAAGCACTACACTGTAAACAATTCATTGAAATAGAATAAATGACTGAAAGTCAAAGATCAGCAACAGTATAAAATTAAGAGTTCATCAGACCTAATGCTTCAGGAAGCAAGGCTTGCCTCAGACATTTGTATCTTTTCTCTTCATGTATTTAACCACACATTCCTTTAAGTGACTGAATAACAATGCCACTGGCAAGACAAGGCCAAATCTGCCATTAATCTATTCTAAGTACGCTGTTAGTGGAATGGAAGAAAATGTTATATTATATTTTGTGCATTTTGCCTTAATTTCATAGTAACAGTAGTAGGTACAGACAGGGAACATGGGGAGACATAGAGGGGTATGGCGCCAAAGTCACAGTCACACTAGGCAATTATGTGGCATGAGTCATATGCCCACTAGTCCATCCAGACACACTGACAACAATTTAGATAACTTATTCATCAGTTAAGTTATTTATTAAGCAAAAATGGCAAACAGTCAGTGGTTCCAGCTTCTCAAATGTGAACATTTAGCTGCTTTTCTCTGTTTTATGTCATTTTAAATTGAACATCTTTGGAGCTTTGACTGTTTGTCGGACAACAAAAGCAATTAAAAGACATCATCTTGAATTGTGGGCATGTTTCACGGAGGTAGAACCCAAACGCACAATCCGGAGACCAAAGATAGGTTCGTCGGTTTTATTGTGTGAACAGAACACAAGCAAGCATATGCAAACTCTGGATACAAGACGTACTGACAACAGACAGACACTGACTTATATACCGAAACCTGGGTAAGTGATGACAGGTGGTGTTAATGAACACAGCATGAGTCTAATCAGGGTCCGGAAGTGATTGCTTGCCCTGTCCGCGTGTCCGGGTTGTGACATAAAACATGCAAAAATGATAATTGACATTTCTATACTGTTATGGACAGCCCTCATAAATAACTTGTTAGTTGATGTGACTAGGAAGAGCCAATTCACAAATCTGGGCCTCAGAACTACCAACTGAATTACTTTCAGGGGCCACCAGACACAGAAACAAATCCCAATCATTCAAAAATAAAAATCCTCATTTTGTTCCAGCGCACTGCTCCTAGCTGAACAATTTCCTCAGTAGGCCCTTCAACACTTTACACCAATGCTCTATTCGTGTGTGGCTTTGGTAGAGGGCAGGAGGTCGGCGGGAGAGGCAACAGTAGCTCATACTGACACGCAAAAACACACAATACTGTATCCTACACAACAAAACACATGCGCGCACACACACACACTGCTGCTCAGGGAGGGAAACCAGATCTGTCTAGTGGCACTTCACCGCTGGCACGGTCTCTCACTGGCACCAGTTACACACACACACACACACACACACACACACACTCACACACACACACACACACACACACACACACTGGCAGCGTTCCTGGTTAAACTAACAGCTGGCACTCTGTTGTCTTGTACCAGTGACACAGTGATGCCTTATTCCTACCCAGTTCCACCTTTACTGGGGTTCTTCCAAAGCCAGTACTGTGTTAACTGACTCCTCACCTAACCAGATATGTCCCTCTCCAGTTACACTTTGCCACAGAATGGTTTTACAGTCATGGAGAGTGACTTTACAGGGCATCATTTCTAGGCCGATGTCAAACATTCAGTGCTGCAACAATGGCACGCAGAAGGTTGTGCTGCCCATCAGTGCCACAGCAAATCATTTGCTTCCTCCTATAATAACCATCTGGAGAGACGATGACATTTTGACTCAGCGCTGTTACATAGCAACAACATTTGATTTAAGAAAAGCCCTTTTGAATATCTAATTTTGGACTGATAAAAGACAAATAACAACTATGTGGACAATATGATGCATCTTACTGAAAAGAAACCATCAACATCAATCAATGTATATATGTAGTTATGGAAGAAGTACTATGTGGCTTAAAGAAAGAAATCTAGTAAGAATTCACTCTGTCCAAGGTCAAGAATGCTCAACCACTGGATGATTTAGTATTTTTAGACTTGCTCTTTAAATGAAAAATGCTAATTCTTTGTGGTGTCTGGTCCAAATTTTGTGAGGTGATTTGGGGGTGGTGGGTGTGCTGGGGGGATTTTGGACTCAAGGCCTCAGTATTTCTAAAATCATGACCCTGCTCAGATCATTTACTTAAGTAAAGGTAACAACATTGCAATGTAAAAATACTCCTGCTGCACTCAAATTCCTACATAGGTAAAAGTACTAACAGCTTAATATTCTTTATGCATCAAAATTCCTCATTATGCAGAAAACAGGCCCCTGTGAGTGTCATGCTAATGCTTATTAATATTGATGCATTAATATGTAATTTATATTTAGCTGTTGAGTAGGTTGAGGTGGAGGTAATTTTAAATATTTTATGCACTGTTGGGTAGTAACTGTTGTTAAATAAATATGGTGGAGTAAAAAGAACAACATTTCCCTCTGAAATGTAGTCAATTAGAGGTATAAACATAATATGGATATAAAGTACAAGTACTGCAAATGTGTGCTTAAGTACAGGAGTAAATGTACTTGGTTACATGCTACCATTAAACATGAGGAACAATCAAAATCAAAGTTACAGTTTGGATTTGAGAGATATAGCAGTGTTAAAAAGAGACAGTATCTCCAAAATGGCTACAATAAGAACAAATATTACATATCGGTGTGACAACACAGCAACACAGATCTACCCGAGTCACCCTGGTGATAGGATCACATGCTCACCACCGCCATCCGTGACTCAACTCGGAGGTGGGTGTCTGAAAGCTGTCACACTTACACACTCCTACCTAATCATCCACCTACTGTGCCACACAGAAGGGGGGGGTGGAGGAGGATGTGGAAGGAGACAAAAACAGTCAGACAGAGGGACAAACATGTTCACTTCTGGATGAGAGGAGAAGGCCAAAAGTGAATGATGCTGTTTGTCAATTAGCAGATGTCCCCTGACTCAGCTGAGAGAAAATAAATGGAGGGAGAGATGAAGATGATCTGACTCCCCCCCTCCCCCTCCCCCTCCCAGCAACAAGTCTGATGGGTGACAACTTATCAGCAGGGTGTGGGGACACAGGATGACTGAGGTTGCTGGGTTAAAATGTATCCAGTTGGGGTCAATATGGCACCAATGCAATACTGACTTAACTATCTAACCTTTGGTAGAAAAACCAGGGAGGTCAACAATCAAACCCAAGACAGTGGGTTGTTTTGACCCAGTGTTAGTGTTAAGATAAGAGAGATCCTCATTTATCCAGGGGGAAATTGTTGTGCAAATAGAAAATATCTTATCTTAACACTAACACAGGGGAAATATCTGCAGCGATTAATTAATTATCTAGTCGTTTGACAGCATGACTACGGTATCTCCCCAAATGTTTGTTACTTTTCCTGTTCTCACATCATAGTAAACTGATAATCTTTGGGTTACTGACTGTTGATCAGACAAAACGAGTCACCCTGGGCTGTAGGTATTGTGACAGGTTTTTTTTATTTTAGTTTTTTTCTGTTTTCTGATGTTGTATAGACCAAATGAAAAAAACTAATTGGCCGTTTGAATTTATTTATTGGTGGATTAATATATTAATTTGTAAATCATTTTATAGAATTCTTCATTTTATTGCCCACTTAAATACCAATTAAAGAAATGCCTTTTCAGTTTGCAATTTAGTCAATTTATTTATTTTGGATTATTTAATTCAATGTCCAATTAGATATCAATTAATGAATGCTTTACAGCTATTATGACACAACTGAAAGGGTCAAAGAGTAAGAATGGAGGCTGACGTGGCCTCTGTTGGGAAAGATGTTAAGTCTCACAGCACCCTCCTGTGGTATAAAAATAGCATGACAAGAGGCACATTGCCTCTTTCAGAGCTGAGGTTTCGCCAAACCAAGTGAAACCTGTGGTTCAAGATAAAAATGGATACACAGAATACAGATCAATAAAAAAAAGACTAAGAAACAAGACAAGAGGCAGAGGAGGGATAATCTGTACAGTTTTTGTCTCCTGTTTTATTTGGATGAATTAAACACTTTCAGTTACAAAAATGACTTAAAATGAACAACACTGTACAATGAACAAGTAGAGTTATTTTTCTTCCGTTTTTTTTGTTTTAGTTTTTCAAGATAAATACACTAAAAGGCTAACTTGCTACCACAAGGGAGAAGAAGGGGTGGGGAGACAGAATATTAAATGGTGGGATTGGGAGGGGAGGGGGACAGGAAGGCTGCTCACATGGAAGACACAAAGGGAGGAGTGATGGCAATCCAACCATACCTGCACGCACGCGCACACGCACACGCAATAAGGAAACAAGTTGACTGTTGTGATGGGGGAATTAAAGCTACATGTACTAGGAAGTTGGCAAACGGTACGTTACAGTTGACAGGTCATGTGAGGGGTGCTTGTTGTTGTCCAAAGAACAAGGAATCTTTTTGTCTCTCTTGCAAATTGCTGCAGTGAACCACGCCCGTCCCGCCTTTTCCAGCAACCCCTACCCAACCCCGTCATGCACACACACCACAGGTGGAAAAGTAAGAGACTGAAGCCCTTCCCTCTTTTAACAGCTAACAATAAGAAACCAATTCCAGAGAAAGTCTGAAAACTTCCCCGTGCCAATGTTTGACAGCTCACTCTTTCACTCACATACACACACACACACACACATCCAGGGGTTGAGGTCAGACAGTTAGACGTTAGGATCAGACATTAGGTAAACCAAATGAAAGGGGGAGAGGGAGGGAGGGCTGATGGGAGTCAAGCAGTACTCTCTGGCAGAAAGGACAAGAACTTAAGAAGGATCAGAACAGCTACAAAGATACCAAGAGAAACTTCATTATCATCATCATCGTCGTCGTCATCATAATTATGAGAAGCTTAAGATTATTTTTCCAATCACAAATACTTAAAAATATACATTTCATCATCATCTTAATTATTATCATTATTATTATTATTATTATTATCCCCCTTTGTATAGCTGAGGTTTATGCTTCAAAGACCGGCTCGCTAGGTGACGGAGGAGTTGAAGAGAGAAGCAGGCAGGAAGAGATGGACAGCGAGAGGTGAAGGGATGCAGTGGAGGCTTTGTGTTGAAGAGAAAAGGTCATGTTGGAGCTCTTTGGTTTTATTCTTTAAAATCGGACTCGCTTTGCGTGTGTTTGCCGGAGAAACCTTTGGACTAAAGCTGTATTGTAGAGGAGAGAGAGAAAGGGAGAAGAAAAAGGGCATGACAGAGAGGAAGAGCACGAACGTGTGGATGAGAGTGGGTGGAGGAAGAAGAAGCAGCTTGCTTGTTGTTGTTTTCGTTCTCCGACAACAATTACACGTCTTATGCCTTCCAGAGATATTTGCTTTGAAAGGGTTTCAATCAATTTCAAACATTCACTCTTGCATCATAAAGAAACAGCTTGACATTTTGGGAAACGCGCTAATTCACTTTCTTAACAAGAGTTAGACGAGAAGATTGACACCACTTTCGTGTCTGCACACTAAATATTAAACTATAGCCAGGAGATGGTTAGCTTAGATCAGCAAGCTCGTTCAAATTCGTATACCTTATAATAAAGACTGGAAACAGGGGGAAACAGCTAGGCTGGCTCTGTTCAAATGAGGTGGAAATTATGAATCACTGATTTAAATAGTTTCGTTCACTTCAGTTCAAAGATACATAGTCACTTAGGGATGTTGACTTATATCTAGGCTTAGTCTATTGCTGGTTTAAGTTTAGGTTTTAGTTTAGCACAAAACTAGGCCTATACACGCTCTCTTTTTACCGCTAATGGATTCTTTGCAACAGAGTTATCACATCATAATCTTTTATGTGGCTTTCGGTAACCCTTTAACCAGGCAGCACCGTACTATGAATCAAGGCTGAGCTAAAAACAGTGCTCCCAGTCACCAGTGAGAGGAGCTCCACAGCTAAAAGCTACCGATAGTGTTCAGGTTAGTTTCAATATGGTTTTTAAAGGTTAATTCACAGAACACCACTACAATCCACAGGTAACAACATCCGCCTGCCAGCACCCCTGAAGCTCAGTAATTGAGATGCTATAATGTTTGTTAACGCTGTACAAAAACCCAGTTGTAAATGCCACAATTTGTGGTTGTATGGGGAGTTAGGCGCTGGAACTATTTCTTAGCTGGCTGTAGCTTCATATTTATCTTACAGACACGAGAGCGGTATCAATGCTCTCATCTAACTCTCAGCAAGAACATAAATAACTGTCATTCCCAAAAAGTGGAGCCATTCCTTTAAAGCTTCTTTAATAGATGCTGTTATCTGTTGAGTATGTCTGTCTTGCCCATAGAGACTATGTGATCGTGTCGAGAGAGATACTAATGACTCTGCCGAAGAAGAGCCATAGGAAAGTGGAGTTTCTGAACACTTTGGTGAACATCAGGATTTTAGGGAGCGTGAACATTGTGCGGGATCCCATGGCAGGGCATTGACTTTGGTATCATTCACTAAGGGGGTATCCCCACCACAGAGATCTACACTTTACAGCCGAGCCCTCAAACCCTGAGGTTCACAAAAAAGTGCCTCGTCAGAAACACAGCAGAGTGACACGGCCTTGCTTCGTGGAGAGACAGAGAGAGCAGAACAACAAGATGGACTCTCAGGGAGAATCCAGACAGTTTGATCTTCTTCCAACGCCCAACATCTCAACACACCTAGAGTGGTGAGAAGTGTCTGTATGCGTCACCTAGCAACCCCCGGTCTCAGCCCTTCCCCAGTTACCTGCCCTGTGGCGCTCCCTGATACACATGGACATCAACTGGTCAATATGCCCCCTTAACAGGTAATGAAGACCTAAAGGCGAGAGAGGGCTTGGTGACCCTGGTGATAATGTTGCTCTGAGGCACGAAGCTTTTTAAAGCCAAAAATCTATCCAGATTTGATCCTAGATATGTGCCAAAGAGCAGCTTTAAGCCCACAGTCCGAGTTTGACAGGGAGGAAGCAGTGAGGGTCAGATATGAGGAGAGGGCTGTGTTCAAAGCTCAACACAGACAGCGGGGGGGGGGGGTTCCAGGGGAACAAAGTGTGTGTGTGTGTGTGTGTGTGTGTGTATAGACGGGAGCACGAACCAGTTCCCCTTTGACCTTAAATGGCACCTTCTGAATCCCTTGGAGGAAAAACTTAAATCTATTCAATGATCTGTTACATCGGAGATCAATACTAAACCTCTGCGTTTACCTCCAGTAGGACAACGACCTCTGACCTCTGACCTAGCCTTACTGTGTCTGCTCCCGACCACACGAACACCCTGTCCACTCGTACCGTTCCGGTACCCTGATTCCCACTTGAACCCCGCATTTTAAAGCATTCATTTATTTGGTTTATCATCAAAGAATATGAGGTATATGATGAACTATCTCTCTTTTACATCCTACAGTGGATGAAGAAAAAAGTTTAAACCACCTGGAAACAGAAAGAGAGAAAAAAGCTGAAAAAGAGACGAAGACAAAGTGAGAAGTTAGAGGGCGATTCATGGCTGGGAATCCAAAATCACCCTCTTCTCTCTTGCCTCCTTCTTTCCTCTCTATCATGTAAATAACTGTAGCCTTTGCCCCAGTTGATCTTCTTCTTTGTGTTTTTGGTTGTGTAGCTGTAAAGCTTTCGGTGTGTTCTCCCTGTGGAGAAAATATAGAGAACAGAAGCAGCACCATGTCTCAAAGAAAACCTCATGCTGTAGCTCAGGCAGTTCTTCCACAAATAAGTCATATTTATGCTTTCTTCATTGGAACAGAATATCAACTTGCCTTTTCTGTCTTATTATCAGGGGACACAAAGGCATGTGTCTGTCCAGAAAGCTTGTAGCAAATTCATTGTTTCTCCCTTGAAAAGTTGTGTAAATGATGAGGTGTTTGTCCACACCGTGCTGCCTCTCACCACCCTCCTCCTTTAAGAGGAGAGTCGCCTCAGTGAGGAAGATGGCTGACTATCCAATCAGCCATATTCTCTTATTAAGTCCTTACAGGACTTGTGGTTGCATTTCAGGTATTATTTGGTTTAAAGAAGTAAGAAAGAACTACAGCAAGGGGGCAAAAAAAATAATCCACCACAAATACATCCAGAATATGAAAAAAGCACCTCTAGAAATAAATTAACAAATAAATAGCAAAGCAAAAAAGATAAGCAAATGAATCAACCCTATCCTGAATAAATAGTACAATCAAAAGTCTAAATCATCATTAATAAGGAGAAATAAAAAGTCCAAAGAGAGATAGTTAAAATTTTTGGTCTAAAATCAAGTCATTATCATCAATGTTGTTTAGGATCTTTTTTTTTTCTCAAAGTCTTTTTTGTAAGTTTTTTTTCTTTTTAATACATTAGCAATAAGTAAGCAGTAGAACATAGATCTTTATTCTACAAAATCTATAGAAGCACTAACAGATACATTCCGTCTAAGAGTCAATGTGGAGAAAAGGTTTCACCTTTACGGTGCAAACCCCACATCTTAAGTTTGGTTTGTGGAGCGATTCTCGTGTGTCGACTGTTTTACTGGTGTGGATCAAACCAAATATTCTTTGGATATGTTTGTGTCCAACTCTCAAACCGCCAACTCGACTGAGGCCGCTGCTGTGTGTGTTGTTCTGTATCTGAAGTGTGCGTTATGTTGCTGGGGTCAAAACTAATGACAAGACATCACTGCAGACCCTATTTTTCTTCTTTTTTTTTAACCATTTGGCCTCCCTTAAACACTTAGATACAGAAAAACGCACAGTTTCACCTCAGACAAATTGACTTTAACCCACTACTGTGCCCTCGTACAGAGAAGGCAGTTCCTGTTCCTCTCTACTGTGTTTGGTTTGGTTAAGTATTTGGTTTGGCGTTTTTCAACTCTTTGTTTTTGGCTTTTTGTGTGTCGTTCCCCCCCCCCCGCCAAGACAGTCTGTTTCTTTATCTAATAAAAATCTGGAAGCTAAATTTTCACAGTATTTTTTCCAACCACCTGATAAAAATCTCTAGCACAACTACAAAAAAAATAAGGAGCTCTTGTAGTAAGTAAGCAAGTACGTTATTCCAAATGAGTAGTAAGCACTAAAGTACAGTACATAAAACGGCATCAAGAGACACAGCAGAGATAAAATAATCAGAATCAACCAACAGAAAAATAAAAACAGATTTTTAGAAGATTTCAGTTCAGTGAGGTCATTTGCGTTTAGCTCCATCCAGGACCAGAGAGCTAAGCTGGAGAGAGGGAGAGGCAGGGGAGGGGAGGAATTGTCTGTCCTTCTTTTTGCTGGCCTGTCTATCCATCCATCCCTCCATGCTACACAGTTTCAGAGTGGGGTGAATGCTGCAGCCCAATAGCTAACAGACAGACAGACAGACTTCTTTCAACACCTGCACTTTGTCCTCCTCCCCTCCTCCCTCCAGCCACATTTGGTTAGGGGTCTTTTTGGTTTGCTTCTGTCATTCCTTGGGTTGTGGTTGTGAGTTTTTTTTTTTGGTTTGGGTTTATTTTTGGTATCCTCTTACAAAAAGCGTGACGCCTGCTCACCTCACTACAGTGTGTCCCTCCTTCGCCCGTCCCATTGTACCCTTCTTTCTGGGGGTTTGGAGTAAAGGATCAGTTCCCTAAATAAAGCTTCCCCCTGTGGGCTTTCACATGGGCCAAGTGGAGGGGATTACACCCGGGGGCATCCAGTGGATAACGTCCCGTTCTCAGCCCACCCCCCTTCCCCTGTGTGTCTTTATTGTGTTCATATGTCTTGGCTGAGGCTCTTTAAGAAGAGCCTGAGACAGCCTTGAGAATGCTTTGGTTTCCATTTGGGAATTAATGGCAGTTTGAGGTGGAAAATGACAGTGAAATATGATTGATGGAGTGATGATGGAAACAGACAAATATCAGTAAACATGTCTAGACAGACAGGTGTCGGGGCGCCTATGCGATTGACGAGGCAGGAATGAGAGCCGTCTGTGACTAAACTTGGCTTTATTGACTTATTTAGCCTTCAGTCTCAATGGATATTACTTTAAATCTCCAATCACAGACCTATTTCAATCTTAACAAACGTCATTTTCAGTGTGTGAAATTTCCAGGGCATGTTCATTTAGCCATGGAGCCTCCGATAATGGGTTATCTTTAAAAGTGCGGAAAGAGTGGTCTGATTAAGAGAACAAAATGTCACATGCTTAGGTCTTAATAAATTCACTCAGACCTTGAAATCAACCCGCAAGTGTGCCAACTCTATTTTGGATCTGTGGCACTTGGTGAGGACCTTTGTCATCTCTTCTTAGCAGAATACCGGTAGTCACATTTTTAAAGAAAAATGCACGTTGACAACACAAATGCAGATGATGAAGACAATGATGATGAGTCAAACCCTACTAAAAAAACAAAAGCTGCAACAATAAATAGGAGCTGGATTGTAAAATGACACTAATAAATAATCAAAAAACAAATCCCAACTGTACTTCTCAAAGTGTAAAAAATAGATAGATCCTCTGTCAAGGAAATCTGAAATAAAAAAGGAGAGGAAAGCTATTCTATGCTCTTAGAACCAGAGGTAGGTAAAGAGACTAACACATGAAGGTACAGTAGCACTTGCAGTCATTCAAACATGAGCTCTTGACTCGTTCAGTAACAATCTTTTACAAAATTTTCCAAAATATCTAGCATTAAAACCTATGAGAGACACATGAGCTGACAGACAGGATGAGTCGATGGCAGGATGGATTGGCTCTTGATGTGTGTGTGTGTGTGTGTGTGTGTGTGTGTGTGTTTGTATGTGTGTGAGTGAGTAGCAGTAGAAGTAGAGTCCTGGTCCTGGATAGCTTCAGTATTTACACGTCCTTTGAATAAAGCTTTCTCTCCGTATTTTTGGTTTTTGGTATTTGGGATTTTGGTATGGTTGTCGTTTTTTTTTTTTTTTTGTCACTGTGTATTCGTCCTCCGCCTCAGGTAAATTTTTGGTTTAAACTTATCCTCGCTACTCCTCTTCCTTCAGACCCGCAGCTTTTCGAAATGATATAAGAAACAAAAAGAAAATGTAAGCACAGTCCTCCTCTCCATTTTTTGTCCTTGCCGCCATTCCTTTGTCACATAGTAAAGTTATCTTTTGTCATTTTTGGTTTATGCACTCCGACATGCATCTCTTCCGCCTCTTTGTTAAGGAGTCATTGGGTTGTTTTCCTTCAGAGAGAAAGAGTGGAGAGGCGCCATGTCGATATCACGCGTTATTGACAAAAAGGTCCCACGTTGCCTCCTCCCCATCTGTTTGGATAGATAAAGATTTTTGGTTTCAAACCCCCCCCTCCCCCCCTTCTCCCCTCTTTCACTTCTTTCCCTCCCTCTCTCCTCTTTCATTCTGTGTATTTTTGGCATCGAAAGACTGGGAGAGAAAGAGAGATAGAGCCATTGCGAAAAAAATAACGGAAGAAGAGTGCAAGAGAGAGAAAGAGATAGCTTTGGTTGAAAGGCGAGGTTCTCATTTCCTCTTTCCTCCTCTCTGATTGGCCCTTGGCGCGGTCACTCAATCTTGGCTCCGCCCAGAGAGGGCGGGCTGTGTGCCATTTCGTTGGAGGAGCAGGAAGAGGCGGGGCTGGAGCAGGGGGAGGGGGAGCATGGGGTGGGGCTGATGCTGCTGGCTGAGGGAAAGGGGGGGGGCTGGGAGGCTTTGGCTATGGCGGCGCTGAGCAGTCCAGCGCCGGGGTTCTGGCCCATGTGGAGGAGGGCTGGGTGATTGAGAAAGAGGGAGGAGGGGAGGCCCCCCCCCTGACCCCCAGAGGCCCCCAGCATCACCTTACTGCCCCCCTCAAGACTGGAAAGAGGGAGCTGGCCACCACTGGCTGCTAGGGCTGAGGGAGAGAGAGAAGAGAAAAAGGTTAAAAGAATATTCCACTTTTACATTTTACTGAAATTGTTGTTTTTTGTTATTATTTGGCATTTAATTTTTTGGCATTGTGTATTCCTCCTCCTCAGCTAAATTTTGGTTTAAACTTGTCCTCCCTACTCCTCTTCCTTCAGACATTTCACAAATGAAAACAAACGCAGTCCTCCATGCTATTTGTTTGTAAGTGTGTTCTAGGCGTTTTAATTTATGATTTTGGTCTATCAACTATCTATCAGGCTTCCTCAACTACCACTACTCAAGTTAATCATTTCCTACAGAACGCTGCCACAGAAAGTGTCTGAACTTGTTGCATTCAGGCAGAAGTAGGTGGAGAATAACCGTCACTATCTCTGTTATATGGAAAGCACAGGGAGCGGCTGCAAAGTGCTGCCTGCATCTGACTGGTTTTTGGGGGGGAAGCGTTTAGGAAATGTTTAACTCTCCCAAAAAACACTGCCGACAGAGAAAAAAGCTTGTTGTAATAACTGAATACTATCTGTAGCAAGCTAATCTCAACCACAATATTGACCCTGGCCTGATATGTTGGCTGATGGACTTCTTTACTGGAAGGTCGCAGCCTGTGAAGGTTAACGGGGTTTTATCAGATGTTGCCTACTTCTCTACCAGATCACCTCAGCGGTGTGTCCTCTCACCTCTTTTGTTTGTGTTGTATACAAACATGTGCCGGAGCAAACACATGGGGCGTCATATCATTAAGTTTGCTGACGATGCTGTCATCGTGCCTCTTCTCACTAACGATGACCCTGATCATGGCCCTGTGGTGGCAGATTTTATGGACAGGCAAGTCATCTTTTGTGGACATTAACGTGTCCAAAACCAAAGAGATGTCCATAGATTTTCGGAAGAATCCTATGGACATCACTTCTGTAATGATAAATGATCAGGCTGTTGAGCTTGTGCAGCAGTACAAATATCTTGGCACTATAACTGATAATGAGTTGACCTTCGAGCCCCATGTGGACGCTGTGTGTAAGAAAGCACAT
>JAVQJF010060547.1:0-14911 GCA_036023855.1 Gadopsis marmoratus
TCAGTGGCCTCCACCTGTAAAACCATTCCTGTTTTGGGGGTCGTCTCATTGTTGCCCCTCTAGTGCCTCTGTTGTTAATTTCATTAACACCAAAGCAGCTGAAACTGATTAACAACCCCCTCTGCTACTTAAATGACCAGATCAATGTCCCAGAAGTTTAACTGACTTGATGCTGTAAAAAGTGTTCCTTTCATTTTTTTGAGCGGTGTGTATAATAATAGCATCATTTCTTTTTATGGAATCTGCGATGAAAGACTGTAAGCATATCTCACAAGAGTAGCCAATAAAAGCCAGACTGAAAATTGATTCAGTCCATGGCAAGGAAACACACACACATATGTTCAATAATTGTGTTCCTCAACAATATAATTTTAAATTTAAGCGATGTTTCCACCATGATATGTTGAAACAAATCGGTTGTTTTGTTGGAATTGTTAGATCTTCTCAGAGGAGACGGTATGCGAAAGGGCAAGAAAACCTACCTCACCCATGTTACTTTGTTGAAATAAGTTATATTACTTCAGTAGTGCTGATTCAGTGGAAGTGATTTCTAGCATTTCTTAAATTAAGATAGAGTAGCTACAGAGAAACATTTTGTCTATTAGACTCCATTAAAGCGTCTTCATGAAATGCAGGCCAATGTAATATCAGTGACAGGACAGAATCCATCTGGAGCACTGGTGAAAGGACTGCAGGTGCGTGATGACAGCTCCTCAGCAAAATGTCCCGGGACAGAATCAGTGATCAGTGACATTGTATGCTCCCTAGCAAATTGAAGCCTTTTTTTCCGATTAGCCTCACTGATACGTGGTTTTCTTACCTATTTGCTTGGTTAAATCCAGGTGGTGACTTTATTTTTTAGCCGGGCAGTGTATCTTTGAGGTTATTTAGAAAGAATGTCACCATTCCACAGTTTGTCCACCGGAGAGCACTGACAGGTTTATTTTAAAATGTGAAATGTCCTCACAATTCCAAATAAATAAAGTTGCACTGGGACACGCACATATTATGGTTCATTTGACCCTGTTCTCCCCTACTGTACTGTATATATCTTTAGTACAGCACTGATTTTGTTGGTGTAAGTGATCCTGTCCACTTAGGGAAGATGAAAAAAATGAAAACTTACTTTTACAAAGTATATGTATGACGACACACACGACGACAGAATGGTAGAGGAGGGCAGTGCATTGTCAGTATGTTTGGTTGTCAAAATAAAAGCACTTTGACAGCATCGGTCCTCTTGTGTGGTAAACAGCTAAGTGAGGGATTTGGAACGTACTCTTGGGCTAATGTAAGAACAACTGTCAAAAAGACAAATTGGTCAAAACTGAAATTTCGAGAACAATGAATGTCAGATGTGGACACTTAAGTAAGTGAAGCTCCTCTCTCATCCTCTAATGTGACATTACAATAGAAGGTCAAACTAAAAGCTCCTGACCTAATATACATGTCCTCATTTGCGCTGCCTTCTGAAAAGAGACAGTTAAGTGTTTTGTTTACCCATCAAACCCTTCAGGCCTACCCCAATCCGCAGGCTGCTGCTGCTGTGAGTTAACTGGTAGGATTAGTCTTTTGTTGACTTACCTAAAATTTGACGTTTGAAGTTTCAAACAACACACCCATGTGGACAGTAACTCCCCCTCCAAACCTGGGACAGACAATCCTTGTTTTTCTAGTGAAAGTTCTGTACATGGCAAGAGACCGAAGACTTCACATACCAGCACCGTACACACACACACACACACACACACACTGTGTATCTCAGCAGGGCAGAGGACAGGAGCAGAGGGCAGGTAGTGGACTTGGAACTACAGAAACTTCCAGAGCCATCCTGGTGAGTATCTGGAATCATTTGTAAAGCTTTTTTTTACAAAAGATATCAGACCATGTTACTCTTATGCATATGTGGGCGGAATATTTGTAGATTTTTAATGTGCAACATGGAGAAAAAAAATCATTTGTTCGCTGTTAAATGAAAGACACTAACAATGGTTCCATTTGGTGGGACAACACTAACACAGTTGGTGGTTTTCTTTTGTACCTCAATAACAAAGCTATGAAAATAATAGACTCAACAAATTCCAATGATAAATTCATTTCAAATCACAGTCTATACTCTAATGGTTCGGATTCTATCTTTCCAGTGTATCAGGGAGACCACACTCTGATCTCCTGCACTCCACCATGGGCCAGAACATCAGCAAACCCACTTCTAACCACTTCCAGAACTCCAACTTCCTCTCCTCTTTTAAGCACGGTACCTCCAGCCCTCCCTCCTACGATCAGAACACATCCCCTCGACCGAGCATCTTCTCCACACTGAGGAGGCCCCCCGTCACCAAACCCAACGATTTCATACCTCTATTCAACGACTGCATCTCTGCTGCCTCGTCCAGAACTCAAGAGTACCTCCTCTTCAAAGACCCAGAGGACAAGTTCCACCCGAACCCTGAAGTGCTCACTCAGGTAGGTAACTTTATACTAGGTAACTGAAGACAGCACCCCTTTAGAACTTCACAAGCTGTCTTTTAAACATCCTGTCATCCAACAGGTCTTCCTAATGACCTACATCTCTCAGAGCATCAGCCTCAATATGACAGACACTTTAAACTGCACAGTCATGACGCCTGAGCAGCGCATCCTCCTGGGTGCTGACTGGGTCTGGGCCGTCTTGGAGAAGTCCACCAAGAACCCGCGGATCCAGATTGCCGTGCAGGTCCTACACCTGCCCAACAGGGAGGATACCGACGAGAGCGATGTCCCCCAGGAGGCCTGCAGTGAGACTGTCCAAATAGCCCAGAAGGAGTCCAGCAACAAGACCATGTACGAGAGGGTGGTCGACTTCTGCACCTCCATCGGCAAGGACTGCTATGCCCTCTTCTTGTTCTTGGGGAAAAAAAATGACAAGGGGAATATCTACGGCGTCCTCAGCAACAACTTTGAGGCAGCCATCGGGAAATGCAAGAAGATTGACAGAGCTTTTATTGAAAACTTCTTCAAAGGCTCGAAGTATCTCCATACACCTTCAGGAATGATGCAGGCTATTGTCACCAAGAAAGAGGGAGACCCTCTCACTGTCATGATTAGATTCAGCTGAACCAAAGGGACTCAACATTTAATGGCCAATAACATGATACAGGGACGCCGTAATAAACGTAGGTCCTCAAGTCTTTGAGAGAAAATGTTTAACCTATACCAGTTGATGATGGTGCATCTTACAGGTGTGTTTGTTCACTTTCTGCTGTTTAGGGTCATGTTTTCTAACAGTTTAAATTAGAAACTCATTAAAACACTTAATTGTAAAACACAACCAAACATACTCCACACACATCTTTAAGAAGCTGCAAGGTTTCATCATACCATTGGAGTAAGTCCATTTCTGAAATAACAAACATGGTGCTCATGTTTTATATGGGTACAGTTCACAGCAGACATTTTCACTTGCGATAGTAGACCAAGCACAGGCGTAACATTAATAATTGCTCTGTTCAAGGCTCCCAGTAAGCCTTGACAGTGAGCCAGCACCTACAATGCCAGGACCTTGAAACTAGCAGCTAAATGGAATCATTCATCATCATCATTCATTTTATTACATACACATAAATGCTCAAAATGTCTACAGTAACTAATAAAGTTAAATATGGCTGCATTCCATTTATATGCTTTAGTTCTATGGTCCGGTTATTGTGAGTATTGTTTCACTTGTAATGCTACACCTAAATGTAGTGGAGCCATTTGTACACCTGTCCTTTTCCTGCTCTGACACGTCCAAATATGAAAAAAGGCCTATTAGATATGATTTACAGCAAAACATTATACCTGTTTCTTCCAAGAGGGAAAGTATCCTACGAACCATTGTGGTCTAAAGTAACATGACTAGATGTCACACGGGTAAATGTGTGAGTGTAGATCTAGAATTTCATTGGTTTTTACCATTTGGATATCATCCATCCCGACACTAAACACAAAGAAATAGTTCACACCTGAAAATGTCGGACGGTCGATCAGCAGTGGATTTACCTGCAAGATCCATGTTATTGTAACCAACCATCTGCTCTGACCAACATGTAAATGTGAGTTGAGTCAAGGCTTTCTTTACAGTGGTGTTTTGCATATCACCACTGAGCAGCTTGAACTATTTTACTGTTTGGCTTTAGGCAGAAAAAGTACTTTTACCTGAGAGTACTCTACTTGAGGGGGATTTTATTTTTGTTGTTTTCTTCAAATTTGCTTCACAAATTGCAATTAAATCGACGGTAAAATTGAAGGATCAGCGTACCGTTTCTGTAAATAGTGTGGTGTATTTGGTTTTGGGTTTTGTATTTACTAACACACTAGCATGGAAAATACATTCTGAGGGTTAGAAAACATCTTTTGTCTTCTTTGTTTTCGTGTCTACTATAATATTGTTTGAATGCTGTTACCATAGCACATCAGCATGCAGTTGGGCCAAAAAGAGTCACATTTTTGTTTTGATCATTTATCAAACATTATTATAACATGGTTATTTAGCTCTTTAACCATTGATTTTATGAATTTGAAAATATTGTAAATTGCTCTTATTGTTGTCACTTAACATGTATCTTTTCAACATATATATGACACAACTGCTTTGATCCTCATTGTTGCTCTACGCACGCTTGTTTTTTCACTTTTTCTAAAGGATTTGAAATGAGACATTTTTTACTATTTGTGTGCTACAATGTCTACGAGCTTTCCAAGAGAATTTAAGAATTGAATGTGCTCCTGATGGCTGAAGTCCTGCTGAAGTCTCACTACAGCTTCTAAGGGGGCTGTAAAAACACACATTGGAAAGAAACAGCAGGTTAACTTGAAAACACCACTGTATCAAGCTAACGACATTATAAGACAGAGCAGCAGCTGCATACAAGATGCTACTGTAAAAAACTGTAGAAATGATGTCAGAGTGGAGGTCATGATTTAGGCCGTTTTTACCATTAGTAAATACGTTATTGCAAGTTCATAGAGAAATTAGAAATTAGTTTTTAGCTGCTGGCTCAAGGGATGGCAATGTAGGTCTGTTCATTGTTCCACCCTTTTGGACCACAGAAATATCTCTATTAACTAACTTTTGGATGGATTGCCATGAAATGTTGTATATTCATAGCCCCCAGATGCCAGATCCTACTGACTTTGGTGATGCCCTGACTTTTCCCCCCTTGTTCCTCCTCAATGTGTTCATATACCCACACAAGTAATGGCATTCCCATCTGCCTAAGCTGTTTTATGTTTTATGCTAATTAGCAAATGTTAGCAGGCTGACACAGTACTCAGAATATGCAATGCAAGTGGCACAGTGGAGGCACCACAAACGGTTGGTGCAACGTCAGCTATACAACCTCATCTGACTACCTACTTATGACTCACTGCATTTATACGACACCACACAGGGAAATATAAAGACTATACTGAGGGGTAGGTCTCTCTCTCTGACCTCCGACGGTGTGTCCACACATGCTTTTGACAGTCAGAAACAGCTCGCTGTGTCACACTCACACAAAACACTATAAGGGTCGGGAAAATAACATTTAAGATATATTTATTTTAAGATAATAGTGTATGGAAATATCCATTGCAAAGGCACGTTTACAAAACAGTCATTATATCCTCAAGATTTTGCCATACCAACCACAGCTTTACAAAAAAAACAACACACAATATTAAAAACTAAGAGTGGCATTATATTTGGAGGGCGATGTCCTGCAGCCTGGTCCTGAAATGGCCGGGGACAGAGTTTTTATTGTAGAGCATTCCTCGAGCTTCCTTTACCATCCAAAATAAGAGCAACTATTAAAATGATAATGCCAACTTTTGAGCAATGCTTGTGAGCATCAGGAACATTCAGTTATCTTCACTCTTATATGTCAGGAATGTTTCAGAGAAAATAAATGACAATAACTACAGACAGGTTCCATCATAGTTCATCCTTCATGTTGGCTTCTTCCTTGTGGCTTTTACGTTGACATGTACAAATAGCAGTGTGGTCGTCCGGCTGAGGCACCAGCTCCATGTCTGCATGCCGTGTTGGCTGCCCCACCTGCCGCTCGGAGTACATGTGCAGCGCTCTGTAGTAGTAGCAGTACAGTCGGCCGGGCTGCAGCAGCTCTCTGGCTACTCTCTGGCCCGTTCTGGCGATCTCTTGTGCTTCAGCATCATTCTCTTTGGCCCACTGGATTTTCTCCAACAGGTCCGACAGGTTTCTCTTCACGGGAACGTAGTGAATGCCGGCTTGAAGATGGCTGTAGAAATATTCATAATACTGCGAGTCCTGCTTCAGAACCAGACTGCTCCCAAGCATCAGGTAAGGAAACCGATACGCTGCCACCGTTCCGTCCACGTTCACCTGGTACTTGTACTAAAAAAAGAGGGGAAAATAGTAAAATCATTTTTATTATCAATTGTTTCTTAAAATCTTTAATAGTTAACATAACAATGCAATACAAAGAAAAATACAATGACAAAATGAAATAAAAAAGGAAAAAGCACCTGCCTCAATGAGAAAGGTTAAAGCTTTAAATTACAGGATTATGTGCATTTATTCACTTTTCCTCACCTTGAAGAAGTCAAAGAATCCAACAAGCGGTGCTTTGCCTACATGCTTCTCCCTGTCTCTGAAGAAGTACCATCCTGTGATGCCTGCGTCCAGCAGCTCGGGGTTTTCCTTGGACAGAGAGACCAGGTGAAGGCGCTCCTCTCGACTGTCCCGGCCTCGGAAAAACGCTCGATGGGTTTTGTTGATCCACGGAGGCCCTGGAAGAAAGTGGTCCAAATGTTACTCAAAATTTAAAAGCGCCAACCTTAATAAAAAAATTTGACATTTAATAGGGGAAATTAAACCAACACCGGTGCATAACATCAGTGAGCATTTAAGGCCCAAAACGGTCTCTACGTTAATAACAGGCTTTCTCTCTGCATCAATAAAATAACTTGTATATACCTACCACTTATTATTTGTCAGGGTTGAACACATTAGGCCTGGGGTAAGGGTGGCTACATCTCCTGACTCATTAGCAAATTCAAATTAATCAACTGCCAGTTTCTTTCCCACACTAGTCTGATTAAAAAGCCAAACCAGTCTAAAGGCTTAAAACTGTGAATGTGCATTTTAGCCTTTGGCCTGGTTTGGCTTTTTAATGTGATAATAACATGAAACAGTAAAAAAAGACAGAATTGTGTGTCCAATAATGCATTCTCACATATCACAACACTACAAAGAGCATCGCGAGAATGATAGATTTTCTCAATTGGCATTCGTTTAATTCTTGTGATTGAAATCTCACAAATTCTGGACAAAATTGAATTGGGGCGAAAGGGGTAATGAGCCACATGAACTCTGGCTGACATCTGTCAGTGGTGCAGATTGCACTTCTATAAATTATTCAATTTTCGGAGTCAAATATTTTGGGACAGCCGATACAACCGACTGCACGCGAGTCCCACTCGGCGGTTAAGGGAAACAACGCAGCCCCTTAAATTAGACAAGCTCAGCTATGCGCGTCAAGGATCCCCTGAACAACATCACCGACCTTTCTGAATTATGCCAACACCAGGCTCTTAACTCTGTCCACTGAAACAAACGCTGTGACGCTCCTTTTATCAATAATATTTTACCACATAACACAAATGCTACACAAATATCAATCTTTGAAGCAACTGTGTGCTCCATTTTCCACCCTTTTATTCTGTTCTACTGTCAGCCCTATATCTTCAGATCTGTGTATTTCTGTGCTTTTGTTCAATGCTGGTATTTTCAAAACCAGTAAAACTGTTGTTGGCGAGCTCATCAACCTGAAAACGGAGTTCCTGATGTAGTCCCTGGACTCTCTGCTACCATTTGGGTAGTAAACAAATCAGATATAGATTTCAGTGCCTGAGCTTCACTTCCCGGCTACAGCAGGTGGCTCAGGTGTGTGTGTGTGTGTGTGTGTGTGTTACCTGTGTTTCCCTGGACAGACAGCAGATCGTTAGTGACACCTCTCATGGTCTCCAGGGTGGAGTGCGTGACCTCGTAAGTGGGGAGGACGATGTCCCGCGTGTCCGTGGAGCCGCACCACGAAAAGATCGGGATGGCATCCGTTCTCTTCGTCTCTAACGGCCAGTCGCCGACATTGATGTAGAACTCCACATCAGGCACCGTTGTCTTCAGCAGCAAATTTAATTAAATTAAAGAGCACAGGAGACTGAAATCAGCAATCACAGAATGCCACGTGCCGTCTCTTGGCAGAAACATCAAGATATTAAATGTGCCAAAACACCTGTATGATCCTTTAACATCCCTAGAACACACACACACCTTTCTTGTTAGAGAGAGCAGCATTTCATCAGAGAACATCTTGAAGTCTGTGTATCTCCCCAGAGTGCGGCGGTACAGCTGGTTGTCGATGATGGTGTAGTGAATGAGCCCTCCTCTGTTGGCGAATCGGTTAGGCACTTCCTGCCTGAGACGCCGCAGGTCAACCGTTGGAAAAGATTTAAAGTCGGCCAAAATCTGCGGCTCCTCGGCGGGACACTGCATGGCGGTTTGCCACGCGGAAGCATTGAGTTCTGGACAGTTGCAGTACTCATGATAGACTGGACCTGAGCGTAAAAAAAAAAAAAAAAACAATACTCAGGGTTAGATGAGGGAGCGAGATCAGGTCCAGGTGAGGTGGCACTCCTTCCTTCCATTTATTTTGCATGACATTTTACTGTTGTCTTGTGCTCAAAACACTGGCAGCCCCAGAATAAACAATGCATTTTCTTATACATATAAACACAAAGAAGCTGTCATGAGACTTCCCAAAAATGATGTTATACCATGTGAAAACATGTGAAACAGAGGTGACGTCTGACATTTCAACATTTCCACATGGTTCGAAGCATCTGGCGCGCTTTATTGTGAAGCGAAGCACTCGTCCGACTACGATGGGAATAAACACTGCAACGCTATATTCACAGAATGCATTTAACTTACAGACGAATGGCAGCGACTGGTTCAGCGAGGCTTGGTTTTAAGACCAGCACTTTGTGGTGATGCAGCATGGGGGTCCTTCAGCAGTGTGTGGTGCGCGTCTGTCCACCCGGGAGGAGGGACACTTCCTGAGGTTTCCGCCGTGTTTAAAGGGCTTTTTTTAAGGACCATATGCTTTTTTGCGTTTATGAAGGCAGGGCACAACACAAACCTTACCTTGGATGGTGTAGGGCGAGTTGGCAACGGCAGCATCTTGGTGGAGGACTTCAACCTTGAGGCCCGTCAGCACGGTGCCGTAGAGCCGGTACCTCAGCAGGAAGGACCCGTCTTCTCTGTCCAGAGGTGGAGGGACGTGGATGCGGATGTGCTCCTTCTTGTCCAGCGGGCCGATCTGAACTCTAAACGTGTCTCTGCCTGAACAGCACACGCACAGAACTTGATTTCACCTTGCTGCAGGGCTCAGTGCATGGCACAGCCTTCCATCAGGCCTTGCTCAAAGGCACCTGCCCTGATGCATGGCCCTTTGTTGTTAGCTGACCAAACACACCCAAAGCACACAGTTTCCAGAGTCAGAGGGCACAGAGGCCGGTGGCAATAAGCACCAACACTGTTTTCAATGCTACCTGAGACATCAGTTATGATTAACTTAACCTTATTAAAACGTATCGATAATAACACGATGCTGGATGTAGCGACGTCTGTTGATTCTATGCAACAAAAAAAAAACAACTAATCACACATCGGATTTTGGGATTAGCTTTAAAAAAAAAAAACTAAAAGAAAAAACGACGCGCCGTGAAATTAGCTAGCTATCTTGTCAGCAGCCGCTGTGGCGTCAAGAGCGCAGCTGTGTTTCAAATGGTGGCACTTTTAGCACAAATTCCTCAAATTACCTGGAGACAGAGTCAGGTTTTCGCCCCTTGAATTGACCGCCTGAATGAAGAAGTAGCGGACAGGCGAGGCTGCGTCGGCGTTCAGCCCCGGTCCCCAGAGGAGGCACCGCTCCGGCGCGACCCCCCCACACTCAGAAGCCGCCGGGTTCGTGCTGATAAAAAGCACCGCGACTAGAAACTTGCTGAACAAACCATTCCCAAAAGACTTAACGAAGTCTACGCGACGCGTACGCGCCATGTTCCGCCGAATGCTAACTGCGGGACGTTTAAACTCCCTAAATGTTGACTGTAAAGTTTCGCACAAACTCCTAAGCCGACATGTTGCCGAAGAGAAACACGCCCACTATCCGGTGAGGCCTTCACGGGATGTCGGAAATGTTGCTTGCAGGCTGTTACGCCCCCAACAAAGACCTAAATACTGTCCAGTGTTGACAAAAGCTCAGCCGCTCGAGGTCCGCTGGCTCGCGTGTTCTGCTGCTTCCGACCAGCTGACAAAATACTACACATAAAAAACATGAAACATACAGCAGCTGCTACACAGCTCCTTAAAACCAAAGACGTGTGGTTTCCTTTGGTGTCATGCTCTTATGTGACAACCGAGCAGAGACAACAAGATTATTTAGTGTATAATAATTATTATATATAAATTAAGGATTACGTATTTGTTTTTAATCTCTTGCTGTAGCTTGGATGTAATGGTCTAGATGAAATAATGGCAAACTTGTAAATACTATTAAGGTCATGTTAGATAAAGTGGTTCTATTTGGATATACAGTAGCTCATAGAATACTGAGAAAAGAGTTTTACACAAGCAACATCACAGAAAATCTGTATAAACTGTAGAATTGCAATACATTAGTCGTTTTTACGTCTTAACTTCACAAGACAGGAGACATTTTGGCTTAAAATAACAAGATTCATTCTAAAAGTGACCTGTTTTATACTGGTACTCACAGATAGGAAGTTTGACGACATACTGTATGTAAAAGTACACCTGTTCGATGACACTGTCATCAGAAATCACACGTGCTTAAATGAAAAGCATACAGGTTTTCACAGAATTTTTGTTTGTGATTTTGGATAGTATCATCAACAGTGTTCATACAGTGATTGTTGGTGTAGTGACTGAATGATTACAGAGAATAAACCCGTTTAGTTCATCAGAACACTAGTATGCAAAAATATTTTCTGTTCTGTGTCCCAACTTGTCCAGATGTGGCAGACAGGCACCCTGGATCATCGCTGGTGGACCGCACAGGACAACAAGGACATCAGTGGACGGAGGAGGGAGGTGGTCCTTGATCATGTCATAGTTCACGAACCCCGAACTGTAGCTCCAATCTTGAGGACGAGGCAAAAGAGAGAAAGATCAAGCTTCAACTTTAGAGATTCAGATTTGTAACAATTCGCAGCTCAGTATCTTTTCTACAGCCGTGAATATTCAGACTAGAATCACATCCTTTTCCTAGAAAAGGTTCACTTCTCCACCCAGTTGTTTGGCACGTGAAAGGGCTTCCATCATCCTTCTCAGCTGACATAATGTGGCAGGATTTACCAAACAGCAGCAGTGCAGAAGATCAAACTGCTACATCGATGGTTTATCAGCCAGAGGAGCCTGTCTTTGATTCCCCTGTTCACTTCATTTCAAAATACCAAATAAACACTGTCCTGTTGCTATCATTCTGTCTTTTCTGTGTGTGTCAGCAGAGGGATGCCCAGTGGTTAAGGGTGTGCACAGCCAAAAACCACTGGTAAGCTGGTATCTGTTTCTCAGAGAAGAAGCGTTGGGACATTCAAAGAAAGAATGCAATCATTACTAAATTAAACAAATGAAATAAGAAAGGTGGAGCGGTTTGTGCGACTTGTGTTTTCATCGAGAGACAGTTATGACTCGCTCCAAGGCAACCAAATAATGACACTGCCAACAAGGAGCAAGTACACCTCTTCTAATGAATAACGATCAAGGGCTGATGTGTTTCTATTCTGTGTGGAACTAATGACAGACAAGACAGAGTTCGAGGCCTTCACAACAGAGATTATGTAATAATATTATGCTCATTAATGTCTGTGCACGTTAAGGATTATGCAAAGGAAGACACGAGCGTCTTACTAAGGTACTGTAACAACTTGTTGGAACTATCGCACTCCTTCGGCCTGCAGGGATTTTCCTTCAGCTGAAGAGTCTTTGTTTGGTTTCCCACTCTGAATATTCAAAAGAGGAACCAAAAAGCTGGGCTTTGAGATGGATTTATTCAGCCTGGCACCGTACTGTATATCCTTTAAGGTAACATGATCAAATTAATTTGGAAAAATGTTTCCACCAGATTCCACATGATGAGAAATAAGCATAAGTAAGCGCTTCACTGTGGAATGTTTTGCTCTCTTTAAATGTGAACATTTTCCATATGATATTTTGTCTTTGGTTATAGTGTAATGTGGTTTGTTGCAAATAAAGGTTATTATCTGATATAATACTTTAATTAACATGACCAGTGGTATTGAAAGCCTGACAAACAGTGTGAAATATATGAATTGTGAAGCTTTTATCCACCCAAAACACACATTCTACAGTATAAGTTTGACATGTGTTGACTATAAACCAAACTATTAACTACATATAGTTTGTTAAGACCCAGCAGGTATAGTGCAACATTAGCATTCATTTTGTATTTACATTTCTTCTCTCCTTTTAGCTTTGGTTTGTCTCCACCAACTCCAACTCCACACAAACATATCTGGCTCTTTAGCTGTTAAATGCTCCAGTACGTTTATCAGCTACTTGCTAACTTTGCCTGTCTGCCATTTGATGCTGGACAGGTAGCATACAGTGGGTTCATTAGAACTTTTTTTTTGCTGAAACAAAGTTGCTGCCGGAAAAACAAAACAATTGACTGAAACGTGTTAAAAAGCGCTGCACAGCTGGGCACAACTGTAGATTTGGGAGATAGTTCTCATCGTGGGTTCATCAATGCAAGCAACACCTTTCCCATTACACATTGTTATTTGATCAGTTATTAATCTATAAGGATTGATTAGTGCAGCTTTAAAAACAGAAATCTCTTAACTTTAGCTGTTTCTGCTGAAAGAACCGCACCCGATGCTGGGTACACTTTAACACACAGGGCAGCTTATACTGAGCGGGGGCCCACCAAGTTCCCTGTTGTTTGGTCCTTAGTCAAATAAATTCTGCCTTACCCTGCGGAGGTTTGTCCAGTGTGAACCAGAGTTTAACTTTGTCCAGATGCTTCTTCTTCACTTCCTCCAGCTCCTCCCTCAGTAGGATATCTTTCTCAGTCTGAGAGGGAGCAAGTGAAAGAGGTTTTATGCACAGTAATACTCTTTAACATACAAGACACAAGGACATTTTTCCCAAGACAACATAGCGACCCGGAGCTGACCTGGTTGGCAAATATGAGGGAGCACTTGGTGTTGTCAGTGGGGTCTGACGTGATGCTGCGGATTAACTGCAGCATAGGAGTGATCCCTGTGATGGTTAAAGACATTAAAGTTAGTCTCAGAGGATGATTCACTTCTAACTCAGGGTATTATGTGGAGGTACAATGTTACCTTTTCTCATTTTTCAATATAATAATATTGACAATATGCAGAAAAGTGAGAAAATATGATCATATGGTCCTGAAAGTTGAAGTGAATGACAGCGTTGGGTGTTCTTTATGTGTTATATGAGAGAAATGATGCTGTATTCTTTACCCACCCAAAGCAGGTACTCTATGAGTAATATTTAATTACACAGAGATTTCACCTCGCTGAACCTCTCTGATGTTCTTCTGAATAAAGTACATGTATTAATGTGTAAAATATAAATGAACCTGTTCCACCAGCGATCATTCCAACGTGCTTAAACTTCCGAACGTTTGGCTTGGACTTCTTGTCTGGTCGGATGGAAAACTGACCTGATTAGGAGGGAGCAAGTCTCAGCATTAGTATGTGTCATGCCAGCAGAAGCTGCCCAGATTGTCTTATATTGTACTACAGTGACATCTACTGGTGACAGAGGCTTTCTTACTTTTCCTCACACCTTTGTGCACACATCATACCCTTTTCCTTATACACCAGCAGTCCATTAGGTCCTCTGAAGTCAATGGCATCTCCAACAGCCATGTTGTCCAGGTACTGAGACATCTTTCCTCCCTCTGGGAAGGAGGGGTGGCAGTCCTTGTAGTACACCTGCAGAAGTTACAAAAAAGACAACAATTTCAGTCTCTTATTTCACCTGTTATTGTTGTGCCATTGCCTCTACAGGGCATTAAAAGTCACCTATTTGCAAAAAACATCTGGCTTTTTAGCTGCTAAATGCTCCATCATGTTCACCAGCTAGTCACTAACTTTGTCTGATGTTTGGTGCTGGGCACTTGGTGTTCAGTGGGATTAAAACTCTGGTTAATATTTATCCTCTTGTAGCTTGATTTGCCCTTTTTGTTTATATCCTTAGTTCCCCTGGAATTCCTTCAATGGATTGGAAAGGAGCTACAGAGCATCTGGTCCACGATGCGTTAATTAATTACTTATTAACATTTAACTGCAGACTTGATAATTTATTAGAAAGTGAGGACTATCAGGGTGGATCATGGTGAAGGAGGAAATGGCTAAGGAAGAGAGGAGTAAGTAAAAGCAAAACAGACACCATCCGATTGTGTCAGGATAAATAGGACTCAGTGTGATTAGTCTGGGTGAATAGGACTCAATGAGATTAGTCCGGGTAAAATAGAAAAAGAAAATAATAAGTAATAAACCGCGGTGAATGAGTGACGTGTACACTGGCGAGTGCTTGGTTTGTTGAAGCAACGGATGATGGGAAACCTAACGGTGTTAACGTAACCTCATTGTCTGTTGAAGTCAACGCCAAGACCGGTAGTAAACAAAAGTCTGAAATTTTAGACGGAGGTGCAAGAGAAAGAGGAAATAGAAAAAAGATAAACAGAGGAAGAGGAAAGGATCAGGGTGAAGGCGGAAATTTTAAACATTATTTTAAATTTAGCTGTCCAAGTTTTATTTTTCTTAACTGTTTCTTCTGTTTTCTTTTAAA
>JAVQJF010060550.1:0-24433 GCA_036023855.1 Gadopsis marmoratus
CCCCCCCCCCCCCCCCCCCCACCGCCACCATTACTGACCGGCAAGGGGGGATTTGAGTAGATGCCGTGGGGTGTGTGTGTGTGTGTGTGTGTGTGTGGAGAGACAGAACAGTACTCAAAACAGTACACTCATAGCTACACACACATTCCTACACACACTAGCTGTTTTCAGTGCACACACTGAGCGCGGCGCCCTCATAACAGTCAAAAAGTTGAGTGTGCAACGCGGGACAACCTCTCACCCTCAGCGGTCGCCATCTTGGCTACATAGTGGAAAGGGAGGGTTTCACCAACCTGTCTCTGAAAATGGCCACAGTGAACTAGCAGTGGGAGCGAAGCGCGTTCCCTTTTTGGCCAAAGTTCCATTAAAAAGTCAAGAGAGCAAACACGGAGGCAGATATTTGGGCAGGGCGACAGCAGTGGCCATGATGCTGGTTGCAATTAGCCATCAAAAAGAAGAAGAAGACGCCGAAGCGGTCAAATGTTGCCACTGTAATTTCCGGTGCACAACGGCCATGATCGATTTCAGACAACACACCGCCCTGTCAAAACACGAGCACTACGCAAGTAAGTACATAGTGTTCACGGTGTATTACATGGAATTGTTCCAAGTATCCGAATTGAGACACAGCTTGTAGGTTCTGCCTCTGAAATTCTCTGGGCTGTGTGGAGAAAGAGAGAAAAAAACACATTAGTTGTAGTTGGAGATAAGTTCAAGTGCACGCGTAAGCATGCGCACTGCTGGAGGTGGGGGTCACATGACTGCTGGATTGGGGAGCACCGCCCAGGAAGCGGGCACAGGTGTGCTAATTAGGCAGCCGACACAGGTGAAACCTGAGCTCAGGCTTCGCGCTGCGGCTGGGCTGGCTGCCTCTAGAATTTAATTTGTATATTTACTTTCTTTTCATTGTAGAAATATAACCACTCAACTACACCTTTCAAGTGGAACATGCAAGTGCCTTGTTTCCTCCTTCGGCGTTCATATCGCTCGAGTCAAATCCAGTGAATTATGGCAGGACACACACCTAATGGACAATTTTGTCTATTTGCACAGAATGAGAACGCGGAAGCCAAGTGGCATTTTTGCTTTTCCTCTACTTTGCTGAGAGACTGTCATGGGAGTGCAAAGTAGCAGAGGCATGAATAGGACCCAAGAGCAGGCAGCCAGGAGCAGTTCAACGATTTATTAGTGGCAATAGAGCTTACGTGTGGGTAACGCAGGTAGACAGGAAGACAGGCAACGAGTAAATATAAGTCGAGAGACAAAAGCACCAGGAACCTCCCAGGGGGCAAAACAAGAACACGGAAACTAAGCACAGGGCAAGCAGTGATGTAACAGCGGTACAACCAGAATGAATCGATGGCCAGGAACCGGTATGTAAAGGAAAGGGACTAACGAGGGGAGCAGGGGCAGGTGAACGCTGGAACAGAGGTGAATCGAATCAAAAAAGAACAGAAGACAAGAAGTAAGACTAAAATCATACACACAAGGGGATGAACTACCAAAATATAACAGGAAATTAACCAAGAGCACAGAACGGGATGTTACAGAAACAAATTATGACTGTGCCAGTGTACAATGTCGTATTTATAACAGCCAACGTTTAGAGTGGATTCTCTTGTGGATGCAGCACGTCCATGCAAGTCTTCTGTCAAGTTCAGCTTTTGGTAACTTTGACACAAGGATTTGAGTGCGACAAAAGCAAACTGTCTTGATCTTAGACGGAACGGAGAGCCAGAGAGTCGACAATGGAGGAAACCATCACATTTGCTGTGTTGCATCATCCGGTTTTATCGCCCTGCCCCGCCATCTGCCAAAGTATTAAACTGCTCCTCAAAAGAGTTTGCAGTCTAGATTGTTTTTGTCCAGTTGATGAAAGAGGAGCCTCACTTGCAAACCGCCAACAACAAGCCAGCTAGCTTGTGGTTGGCTAGTGTTGCATGTCCTAGTCCTAGTGTTGCTAGCCAGCAGGTTACCAGCAGTGGGTTAACCAGCTCGCCCTCAAGGCACTACGAACTCAGTTCAGTTAAAACTTAGACAAGTAACTAATCAAAATTGAACATTGGTTAATCTTCACATATGAAACAATCACGCACAGCCATCTCTTACCCAGATGCAACCTGACTCCAAATCTGAATCCATGGCTTCCCAACAGGGGCCAAGGTCGCTTCCTAGAGCACCAAGAAGCCCTGTGGAGAAACGTCTTCAGGGTCTAAAATCTCTATCTTTGTTTTCCTTTATCGGACTTGCCCTCTTCCCACTCCCTGGATGGCACAGTCCAACTAAAACCAACCATGGCATCATAGCAAATGCTGCACATGCAAAGTCTCCAGCCTCCAGTCATTTCTTTATTCAAATTTGGATTTGGTTCAGTTTACGTGGCTGTTTGGCCGCAGACTGACTGGACACAGGTTTAATCACAGAGATGAGTGGGCCATCTAGTGTTTTTTGCTAAAACTAGATGGATCAGGTTGATCAGCTCAACCTTTCATTCGCGCAGGATGTAAATGTTGGATAACAGCATTTGGATTGTGGAAAGCTCATACTGCATCTTTGGAATATCTTTGCTAGTATTCAGTCTGTGAAATTATCAATGTTAAAGGGGCACTCCATAGATTTCACACAAAAGTCAGTTTACTTGTAATGAGGAGTACTAAACAGACTGATAAGTTATATTATGTCTTCTGTGGCTCTGGGGGAGCTTTGTCAAGTCTGAGACTATTCATTCATTCACTATCCATACTGCTTAGCCCGAAGGGTCGCAGGGGGGCTGGAGCCAATCCCACAACATTGGTCTGAGACTATAACCCTGATAATAAACGCCGAGTATAACTTGGGGTCATGGAGTTTAAAAGACATGGGTATTTTAGGAGTTTGACCCATACTAGGGACTAAAAAGCAGCATATAGGCTACAGTAGGTTATCATGAACACAACAGAAAAAAGCTGTTTAATTTTATTATTTCGGGCGAGTAATGTCTGAATTTAGAAAACTCAATTTAAATGTAGAATAATGACAATTTCATGTCGAATTACAGACAGTTCAAGTTAAAGTTACTATTACAGTTGTGATGTCACGAGGGGCCAGATCATAGAGGGAAGGTATGTCCCCACCCGGTGGTTTCAGCAGGGCCTACAAGCCATCATGGAAGGCAGGGACTACACTTCCCAGGAGCACCTGGGCCAACACGGGGATCTGGCAGTCCCCCCAGCTGGATTCAATGAACTGATGAGGGAGAGGAAGTCGAGCAGGGAGAACACATGAGGATCCGGGAGGGTTTAAGATAAAGAGGAGACTGTTGATGTGGGAAGGGAGAAATGGGATGTGACAAGCTTTGTGTGTGTAAACCATATCTCTGAAATAGAGACTCTTTACGTTCGAAACTCGGTTGTTGCGTGGTTTCTACTCACCCCCGAATGCACTATGACAGCCTGGTCGCCACCCCTTACGACATCATAGAGTGTTTGTATTTATGAATACTTCAGTTTTAAAAAAGCATTCTCTAGAATTTGCTATGGATTTGTAATTTAATTAACCGCAGTTCAAAGCAGCCATTGGTCACCATTCATTTCCACATTGCATTAAAATCAATGATCAGGCTTTTGAAACTGACTTGTGTTGTGGAATCCATCACAACGATGTCAAGATTACATCATTGTGTGGTAATGCAGTTTAAAAAGAGTATTCCAGTAATTTATTGTTGGATTTCCATTGAATTGGGGGACTCACAAAAGACAGATTTAAAAGACAAAGGAAAGGTCAATGGCTGACGTTCAGTCCCTGGTATGGGTCAAGCGCCAACATTGTTGTGATGCAGCCTTTCTGTTACAAATGCGAACTCTCTGAGCCCAAACAGAGACAAATCAGATTACATCACAACGGGTTATTCTGGAGCCGCAGAAGACATTATACAAGCTGCTGAGTAGGACTCACTTAAGTGACAGGAGCTTATCAGAACTCTATGATTATTGTGATGGATTGCACAACTAAAGCAGGTTTCCAGAGTCTGTTTGAGTATCATACTGTATGCAAATGAATGGAACCCAAAGAAAGTGATTTGTAATAAATGGCCTAATATAATGCAAAATGACTGATCAGGTCTTACAATAGAAATGAGCACCGACTCACACTGCACTACAACATGTCTGTCATATTGGTGGACCGAAACACTCACTGGCTGATGTTAGCCTGATATCAGCGCGCGTTTGTGTGTGTGTGAGTAATCATAGCTTGTTAAGCAATTAACTGAAAAGGACAACTATTAACTATGTCTTAATGAGCAGGTTCGACAACAAAGTGCTTGTCAGCCGATTGCATTACTATAGATTCAGCTCCAATCTGAGCTTATTAATGGAGACAGAGGGAAGACAGAGAGCGAGTCAGTGTGCAGCCACTAGCTTAAAGGAACGGGCTGGCCCCGAAAACCCCATTAAAGCAATTAGTAAAGTAAAATAAATGACTGTAGGACAGTGGTGAGCTGCATAGTGAGCAGGGTTGCAGTGTGTGTTCTATAGCCGTAGCTGTCTCCCCCGGTCTCCCCAGTATAAAGCGGTCTAATTGTGCCCTGTGGTGTCTGCTTGGCATTTAGTCGTTTGAGAATGGGGGCCTGTTTGAATGAGAAAATGTCACGGTGGCTGTACAGCTAAGACCACTGCTGTCTGGAGCTGTTGTTTTAGGCCGGAAAATTACTAGGTACATCCAGTTGGTAACAAAGTTGTCCCGGAGGCAGCGGGGGAAACAAACGAGAAGGTGGGGGAGCAGTGAGAGAGAAGTGCAATGAGATAAAGGAGACTATAGCTGACTGAGCAGCGAGGGGGAAGGCAAGATTCGAGGAGATTTAGCGCTCTCCGGATACCAAAACTCCTTAAATGTTCATCCGAAAACGGACAGATTTGTCTTGCTTCCCCGATAACTGCGGCCGTAGATCCGGGGTTTAATTCCTCTCCTCGCCAGTCTGTGTTTCCGCCCCGCTGTGCAACAGCGCTGAAACTGGTTTTAAGCACAGGGTTGGGGACATGAATTATGAGCAACTGCAAAATATTCAGAGTCTTTTGTTGAGCTCATTGTGCTGCAAAATGAAACCAGCGTGGAGGTGAAGTTGTTTATTCCAACTGCAGGGCAAATGAAAACCTTGAGGGTGTTAAAAGCTCAAAGCCATGACACAGGAGGTAAACATCTAAAGGGAAAGAGTTCTCTGGAGTTCTCATAATAATGTTGCTTTAATCGCATTGAAACACCTTGTGGCCTGGGTTATTTTTGTCTCCTTTACTGCCTGTTGCTGGGAGGATTTCCAATCGACGTTCTACCCCTCCCCAAAAACTAAACATTGTATCTGCAGGCGCAGTTTGGAAAAGAAAAATGAGTAGCTCTGCCCAATAAAAGCTTACCGTCCTCAGTGGAAACAATTTCACTAAATGGATTCAAGAAGACAATTTAGACGGCCTGGTTAACTGCATCATACAGGTAAAACGATAAAACGATAACCGCACCACTTTTTAAGATTAGAACATACCCATGGTTTATTTCCAGTTGATTACACTAGTTAATTTGTACACCGCTCAAAAAAAATTAAAGGAACACTTTGAAAACACATCAGATCTCAATGGGAAAAAACAATCGTGTTCCTTTAATTGTTTTGAGCAATGTATTTTGTGTAGCAACAATATTAAGTTACATTGAGTTGTTTTAATTACTTTTTGTTTTACTGGTGGTGGGGGGGGGGGGGGGGGTCCATGCTTCCGCAGCTGGAGTCATCTGAGCCGGGACAAGCAAAAGATGGGCTCCAGGAAATGGTGGCCTGATAAGCAGGAGGGGCCAATTAGGGCTGAACTAACTGCCTGCCATCCCAGGGGGGAGATTGGAAATATTTTAAATGATTATTTGGGAAATATAAGTTGCTTTGCGTTAGCATCTTTGATTTCTTTTTGCTGTGCTTAGTAAATGTTTGTTGTAGTTAAAGGCTGGCCAGTTTGTTAATGATCTGAGTCAATTAGTGTGTTAAATGTTTTGTGTAATTCCCCCTGTGTGTCCCTACTGGACTGATCCCCCAGTATATATGTTCCCCTGTGGCCTTTGTTTGTTGGCCATGTTAGGCTAGTTACAGTGGGCACGTGTTAATTGAGAAGTCCTTTGTTTTGCCTTTTGCAGGCCCAGATTTATGGCTTATGTTTTGTACCTTTTCAATTGTTTGTGGCAAATAAAGATCTCGTTGTGTGAAATTACACTTGTGTCCTCATGCCTTCCTGCTTTGTCCCTCACAGGCTCCACTTCAGAAGTCCACTTCTAACCAAGTACAGGAGGAGGTGTTCTTGTTCCACTTGTGTTTTTGTTGGTTTTTTTTGAGGATGCTTGGGAACCCTTGGGGTGGATAAGAATCCGTATATGTAGAGCTGAAACAGCTAGTCGATTAGCTGATAGACAGAAAATGAACAGGCTAATCAAGTCATCATTTGAGTCATTTTACCGCGCTGAAGCGGCAAACGGTTTCTCAAATGTGAGGATTTGCTGCCTTTTCTTGTCTGATAGTCAACTGAACATTCTTCAAACTAAATTGGAAATCTGAACATGGCTTACCAGTGTGTTAAGTCACCTAAGAGCTCATACCTTATAAATATAACCAGGTTTCTCCTCCAGCAGAAAGCAACCTACGTAAATCAGGGTTTTCTTAATCCGTAAACCAGGACTGTAATTTCCACATTTCAGAAATTAGATTTTTTAAGTGCTTGTACCGCAGCGAGTGTGTGACAGACTCAGATCCAAGCAGAACATTTTGTCAGACAACTTTGGAGTTATCGGCAGACACATTTCTCCCTTTTTTGCTACTAGAAAACCGCCTCCCCACATCTCCAGTCCCCGTGTTACTGCCCAACACTTCTGCAGGGAGTATATTCTTACAGGTCATAACTGAAATGATGTGAATCCATGTTATGGTGCGTCTGTGTATTTGTAGATTAAGGTATGCTTAAACCGAATACAGTACACTGTTGCTCAAGATACTTTGAAAAGAACTTTTTCAATGACGCCAAAGAAATGAGTCTACCACAGAAGCTACACTTTGATAGATGGCTATTAACATGAACTACTGCTTTTACTTTAGACGATGCTCTACAGTCAGCACCTAACTTACATGCTCTCTGTTGTGTTGCTGCAGCAGTGTGCGTTGCCCTGATCCACTTGTATGATTGGCCATCTGAAAGGCTCATTGCCTTGCTCTGATCCACGTCAAGCTGGCCTCATATTAAAGGTGTTTTTGGTGGCTTGCTTAAACAATGTTGTTGTTTTTTTAAGTTTACATATTTGTTCAACCGACAATATGCCATTTAGTTCCATTCCATCTAATTACCTAAAACTAATTTATGGGAGTATGCTTGCTTCAGTACAATTCATTATTTTTGTTATATATTAAAATGACAGATTTTAATATAAGCTGGCCTTCACACAGGCTGGGGACACATTTCCTAGGTAATTAGAAAAAATAGGCATACACTGTAAAATCATACAAAGCACAGAAAATTAAAAAATACATGAATTTCAAAGATAAAACAATTCACTTAACAAATGCCAGCTTGCAAGATTCAGTCATACAAGACAATATCGATGGTCCAAGCTTTAAAACACTGAAAATGTGAAAGAAATCAATTTAAACTCATGTTGGTATTAAAGTATAGGACGTTTTGGGTTAACGTTATGACTGGAAATAGTTCTAGTTTTGAGGATGAAAACTGACAAACATCTGAGAATATTACCTTAAACATATATTCACATACAACCTTTGCGTATGAATGCTGTGCACCAGTGGAAGGATGGGGGTGGAAATGTAAGTGGAAATTAGAAATGATAGCTCACTAACGCATAGAGCTGAAATCCGTGCTCTGGCTATGTTGCAGCATCGGCCTCTTTCTTCATTTTGCCTGTAATAAAATAATCAACATCTACCGCTAGACTCATGCTCATCAAATATAAAGTATGGTATCTTTTCCTTCTCTGCTCAGCTCTCTACATAATATAACTCGCGGGGCTGAACTCTTTAAGTCTGAGGCGCTGGACTCTGCAACCCAACATGCACACACAGAATTTCAGCCTAATATGCCTGTCAACCACTTCTTTACTTACTGCGCCAGGTACCAGGAGAGAGAGGAGCACACAATTAACTAACTGCACTGGTTTAGTGGTGTTACAGGTTACATTAAAAAAAAACCTCATTCATGACTAGCACATACACTGTGTAGTATTTACCCACGGTGGGGAAGCCGCTCCTGGATGCATTCAGAGTTTAACATAGCATTTGCAGCTCTGTTACCCCAAGTAGCATTACGTTTGTCAGCATGGGTAAGCCCTCGACCTAAAAGCCCTTTGTTATATTATGTCATGTTATGTTAAACATTAGAACATAGCATTTGACAATACGAACAAGAAAGAAAGCTAAGGAGCGAAACAGGGTTATGTTAGAACGAAATGGAAAATTAGCTTCTTTTTTCTACATGGATCATCAGCTGGTGAGGATGCTGACCTTTTGCCCGGGACATGCTTTAGCCTCTGGCCACCTTAAGAATTCAGTCAAAGACAGCATTTCAATCCAATTCAGGCGACAGTTGTCATTTCAGGCGGCAAAATTGACAAGGCCTGGCTACAAATGAGAAGCTGCCTTTGTCTACCTGAAATCAAGGACCTATTGTTTCAAAGAGTTACTAAGAATTTTTGTTGTAAATCTGCCACCCTTGTCATCGAAACTGCATGTATAGCGTGTGAGAATGAAAACTTGGAAGGTTTAGCAACAGCAGCCAAAAGGAGTGGGGGGGCGGTCTTCGTGAACGCCCTATGCGGTATGGACACACAGACACAAACAGACGAAAACACACATATTCATACAAGATCATATTTACATATAGCGGCACTGCATAGCTGAAATAACTGATATATTGGTACCTGGCGCTGCCCTGGCCTGGAGTCTTTGTTCAGCTGGAAATAAAAAGTAAATAATAAAAAGACTTCGTCAAATGCCAACATTTTGCCAGAGAGAGCAAGAGAAAGACAAAGCATGAGCACACACAATTCCTCCCAAAAAACCCTTCCCTTCGCGCCTCACGCCTTAAATATTCTACTTTTTCTTCTTCTGCATGCTCCCTTGCATAAGAAGTAAAACAAAATAAATATTTGATCCACTTTGAAACCACTTCTTATGAATATCTAACTCCATTGTGAACTTTGAAGAGAACTATATTTGGTAATTTAATGAGGTAGCCGATGCTAAACAAATGTTAATTAATCCTTAATAAACAAATGAAGGGCGTAGTGGTGAGAGGGGGAGGAAAGGCTGAGAGCACCCATTATTATCGCAGGCCTGCTGTAAGAAAACACCAATCAAAGGACCTAATAAATCATCCAAGAGTGAGTACAATTACCAAAAGCTATTAATTCTGTGTTTTTTATCATCTCATATGTCGTAACACCAATCATCAGTGGAATCACTGCTTAAGCATTTGTGCTTTGAAACAAGTACGTTAAAAAAACGTGCACACAGCCACCAAATTTGTAAATGAAATGTGATCATTTATAAAGATGAGACTGGTAACACTTCAACAGTATTTATATAATGCTGTGTTGGTAGGTGAAGAGAAGAAGTGAGGTTTAATTAGGCTTACAGAAAAAAAAAGATACAGCTTTATGAACTGCTTTCAGTTAGTTGTAGGTCAGACCTGAGATAAGCTGTTTTTCCTGCTGCACTGCCAATTAACAGTTCCACAGAGCACTGTGATTCATATTAATGATCATGTGGCTGAGAGGCAGCGGAAACACAACAATTCTGCCTCAGAACCCAGATTTGATAGCTATTAGAAAGCTAGATTCTTTATGTTTCCCCCCCCCATTAGTTGTCTCCTCTCCTGGCTGCTACCTCTCAAATTCTATCTGATGTTATTTACACCACACCATTGTTGTAGCCTGTAAAAACACGGCAGGAGGTCATGTTGCCACCATGAAGGAAATGAAGGCTGACACAGTGATGCATTATGATTTCCATTTTTGGAATAAACAGAACAACAGCACATGGTTTCTCATTCTATCGAGGACCATTGTAAGCTTTCACCTTCATTGTTGGTTTATCCTTGAAAGTTTTAATTGCTTGTCAGACTAGGGGGATTTCAGTCTTGTATTTGTCAAATAAAACTACCTATCTGGTAGTTGTGAGCAGAGAAAATCACAATTTACCAAGCCTAACTGCAAATTATTGTCAGACACCCCAATTTCTCAGTTTAGCTGAGTATTTGTTAATACCGTATACTGTATGTAATGAGCCGAGCTGCAGTTCATCTAATAGCAGATTGTAAATTGGGTAATTCTTAAAACTTAAAACATCTTTTGACTGTGTTATTAACTAGTTATTGCTAAGAAAATAAATCCATCAGTCATACTTAATAAGTACTGAATTGTCCGTAGACTGGATGTAGCCTGAAAATCAGACTGGATTGCCATTTCAGACATTTTCATACAGACGGTGTGAACTAGACAAGACTGGACCTGCGCGAGCTATTCAGACTGAAGACAATCACATGTTAAAGCAGAAGGCCAATAAGAGAAAGAGAAAGGTTACAGTAATGTGTGAGTACAGCCTCCTGCATTGCTGGTCTTCTGTCTTTTGTATTCGGTGGTGCTGAACTGGAGAGCATCGATGTTTAAAGTACATTCTAAAGGATAACTCAAGTCTATACATATATATATATATATATATATATATATTTCTTATTGTCATCAAATCCCACAACAACACCAGAAACTACAATGTATTAGTCTGGTCTGTCAATGCTAATAGGATGGTAATATTATCACAATGACAATGCTAACATACTGATGCTAAGCAGGTGTAATGTTTACCATGTTCACCATCTAAGTTTAGCGTGCTAATATTTGCTAATTAACACACGAACATGAATGTGCCAGATTTCATGGAATCCATCTAAATGTTGTCGAGGCGTTTGAGTCAAAACCACAAATGTCAATCTCACAGTGACACTAGAGGAATGGTCAGTGGACCACTAAAGCCAGTAGGAATCATCCTCTGGGGACCATGCATGGCTGTACAACATTGTGTTGATGAGATCTGAAAGATAAGTAACATCCACAGACAGCTGGGCACTGTAGTTTTGCTGCAGATTGATACTTATTTGTGCCCGGGTGAGAATTTATGACACCGGGACAGTGTAGGTGGAATTGGCTTATTTATGTATATATGAAAATATTACTAAAATAATTAAAATAATGAAATGTATGTTGACTGCTGTTGTTTAAGTGTTTTCCATGTCTGAACTCTGTATGGCCAAGTGTTGCTTATTGGTTATTTCTGATTTTACACCTGCTTTCCCAAACATTACATTTCATATGGGGCGGCTGTGGCTGAGGGGGTAGTGCGGTCGTCCATTAACCCCAGGGTTGGTGGTTTGATCCCAGCCCCTGCTGTCCACATGTCGAAGTGTCCCTGGGCAAGACACTGAACCCCTAGTTGCCCCCGGTGGAGGCCAGCATGGCAACTGTGTCCCCATCGGTGTGTGAATGGGTGAATTAGACTACTGTTCTAACTTAGATTACTGTTACAGCGCTTTGGGAACTGGTTTGGTTGAAAAGCGCTATATAAGAAAGAGTCCATTTACCATTACATGTACTGTGAAAGTGCTTGCTTGTACAGATAGATAGATAGAGACATAAGTCTTATCGGAGTCCAATCTCTGCAAACAAGGCTTTTAACAAAACCCATGTAGTGCCTAAAGCCTTGCGTTCACACAGTTACTGTCTAGGTGAAGAAGGTGTCCTAAACTCACCTAATTTACGTAAACAAGCACCAGTTGGATGACAGAGTTTCAGCAATTTAGATGCCAATTTTGCAGGTAGGAATTGAGTCTTTAATAGACTGCAATGCTGCCTCTCTGTGCTATATAGGCTGTTAGTGGCTCTCTGTGGTTTTGCATGATTTGAAAAGTTGTGTCATTACATTAGTGTCTCCTTCTAATCCCATTTGCCTTTTGGTTACAAACAAGGTGCCAGCAGAGCCACTCAGCTGAAGGAACAGGGAGTATCCATGCTTTATACGAAGCAGCCCCAATTCAATTGACATTACTGGCTGGCTTTAATGGATTTTACCTGGTGAGCCTGCAAATTGAATATTTTAAGGCATATCAACTCCTTCGGAGTAACTGAAGAGAAAAGGTGCAATTTTCATTTTGTGAGCATTTGGTAATGAGACGCTGACATACAGGAGATTACAATCTACTTCTTGGATTCAAGTTGTTTCGTCTTCCAAAAGCACTGCCCCTCTTGCCTGTGGTCTGGGATTTTATCTCCCTCAAGCCATTTGATGCTCTTAACCACTGCTGTTTGTTATTGCAACACAGACTCACACACTCTGCTACACTCACCACATATGCATAACTACATCCTTTTGTACACCTCAGTCCTCCCGGCTGCAGTCTTGTCTTTCTGTGAGGAGTCGAACTCCTTGCTGTGTCATCTCATTGAGCCTCTGAGGTTGTTATTGTTTTATAGCTCTCCGTGTGTTGATCTCTGCGCGAGGTGGGCGGCCGTCCATCCCCTGCTCTCTCTGTAAAGGTCAGTGAGCTGCGGATGAAGTTGTGTCGATCAGACGAGTGCCATGGACTGACAGCTAATTTTCATCAAAGCAGCTGTGGGCGAGGGGCGTCGCGGCGCGGGGCGCCCGGGGCCGCTTGCCTCTCTGAGGATTCTACACTACTTATCAGGCTTACTGACTCATTATGTGGAGATATGTCCCTGCAGTCTGCTCAGAGCTACAGTCTGCTTGCTCTATGAAAAGTTGCACTTCAATTGTAAGACCAGTCTATAAGGCTATAGAAAGTGGGGAAACCCCAAAATAGAAAATCATCAAAAACATAGTGCTGTAACATTTTTCATTTACGCTTATTTCACTCTGAATGTGTCTGTATGACAGTATGCATAGTGTGTGCAAACGTGTGCTTTTTCATTCATGTTTATGTATACATGAACAGATGGGTGCGGGTGTGTATCAGAGATCCCCGGCACGTACAGGGCATTAGTTCTCTGTTTGCCAGCTAAATCCTCATGTTGTTGAAGTGGTGTCAGTTGCCTCTGCCACCACACAAAGCTTATCTTTTACCAACTCCCATACCCCCTTGGGAAGGGGAGACATGGGAGGCAGGGCGTGGGATGTGGGGATGAGTGAAAGAAGAAGTTACTAGCGGGGGAAAAAACCGTGGGCTCTGGGGGAAGGTTAAGAAGCCAACACCATGATGAATACTGAGTGTGTTGGCTCCAGATCCCCCTGCACCCAACCTGTCCTCCCCAACCTGACAGAGCTCTGTGCTGCGATGGCATTCATTCCATCAGTGTGTCAGTGCACACAGGCCTCTGTTTGTCAGTAACCAATACCGGCTCTACGACCTCCATCCACCCTGTGAATGGAGGCCTGCTGTATTCATATTGCATTGATAAATTACAGGTGGAAAACTGAATGTATTTTGGTTTCAGTGGGGGAAGCATTTTTACACTCCAGGAAGGTAAATTGCCAACTACTGTAACTTCAGGCAAAACTTTGGGACTGAAACTGCATGTTTCCCAACTTGTCTCCTCTAGTGCAATTGTGAAGACAAAACAGATGTTTTTCATAAATCCTGCTCATGTTGTTCCTTGTTTTCTTAGGTTTTTCAATTCATCGCTCAGTTGCCTGTTCACTTTAACCATTTGAAATAATCTGTAAGCGAAAATAAAAAGAGCAGAACGTTTCACTGCAGCAATCAGTTTGCTGTTGCAGTTCAGACAACTTGCAGTTGGAAGCAATTTGGTTACGTTCTCAGCCAGAGTGTACATGAGGCAGAACAATACTACCTAACTTTACATACAGTACACAAACAGTCTGCATGCATATTGTATGTACATATAAAGTACGCAGATTGGCTTTCAAACTCCTTTTTATCACATGGGGTAACTACAGTGCCCTAACCAATTGTAGCTCTGAAAGCATTTAGATGACTTAGTGACATGTTGGGATGGGACAAGCTTAGAAGCTGAAGCTGGCATGTTTTGTTGAATGCCTTTTTATGGCTGCCACCTTTCACTAAGCACGGACAAGGAGAAGCTATGATAACAGCTAAGTGCACGGGTGTTTGTCCATTCAGATCAATTTGAAACTATTTGGTTCGCCTCAAAATCAACTCAGGTAGCCTGTTGATATAGGATCTTCACCTTTATATTATGAAACCTTTTGACCAACACACCGCGTGAAACCAGAGATGAGAAATCAACGTGTGAGCAGCAGAGCCAGGGCGTTCAATATAGTTTCCCATTTAATAACCATTTCCTCTGGGCACGCAACTATTTATTCCCCACATTTTCTCAAAACTGGAAATGAAATGATGAAAAAAGGAAAACGAGTGTGCGGGTTAATCTCTCTAGCCAAAGGCAACACTGTGACATTATCTTTTCGTCACAGCTTAACAGAGGCCTGCTCCTATGAGCGTGTGTTTACGTGGCTGCTTGAGAGTGCGCTTACATACATGTGCAAGCCACGTATGCATGTGTACATATATGCGCGTGTACGCTTGAATTTGTGTGCGTATAAGGGCACATTCTCCTGTGCTTTTCCTCGGCTTGTGTGAGTTTTGAGAGCATTTGCTATTGTGCTCACAATGAAAGGCGTCGTGTTTACCTACACACACGTTCATCTGCAGATTAGCCCGCGGCTGCCTGCCTGCCCCCATGCAGGAAAGAGTGGAAATACACACTTTCCAGCAGGCTTTGTTGAGCCCCACTACCTGCTCCCTCTAAATCAGCTCCTCTCCACATACATTTTAATATCCTCCAACAAGGGATGCTACTGCAATTCACAGGCTAGAAGAACTAACTGCAGTCAGTCATGTTGCATTAATAAAGAGACACATTCGTGAATTTGTTGAATTAAATTTGAGTCTGGTTTGATTGAAACCTCCTTTATCTGATGAAACAGGAGAGGCAAAGCTGTGCAAATGTTTTATAAGTCTTAAAATATCTCATCCGAGTGCATCCGAGTATTATCGACTGTTTAAATTTCTCTGTCTCTTTTTCTCTGTCTCTTGCTGTGCTCTCGAATGTTGTGAAAATGTGAAAATCCAATTAGGTGGACACATTCCGCGAGAACACCACAAAACCGCGCTCCATGATAGCAATCATATGAATTCTTCAAATGGGATTTTTGATGCTCCCCTCTCGTTGCTCGCACCGTGTCTACACTAAAGATCGAGTAATTGGCAAACAGATCTTCATACAAAATGGCCTTTTATGGCCACTCACCATAACAAAGGGTACTTCTGTAATCTCTGCTGTGTGGGCAAAATGATTGTAGGTAGAGCATGTTACCAGCACTTAGTGGCTCCCCCATTGACACAAGAGCAAAAGGCACATAATGGTCTCAGATATTGCATTGTTTTACAGACTCACTTCTGGCAGGTCATGGCACGTATTAACACCACGCTGTTATAACAAGTAAAATACGGCTGTCTATATGCTGTAATAAATGCTAATATTTACGGAATCCTGAATGCTTTCTTATCATTCACGTTGACATTATGTTGCTTAAAATGAGGGAGCAAATGAATAATTCATACTAAGAGAGTGAGTATATTATGTTTACCAGACCATGCTGACAGCCAGCAGACAGTGAAGGTCTGTCCCCGCCTCGAGCTTAAATTACTTTATTTATTATTATTATTTTCATAAAGGAACCCAAAAGTGTTGTGTTAGGACGTTACCTTTGAATCACTTTGTTGTTGTCCAATTAACATTTTATGATGATTTAAACTCGGAACGTCTGCCAATGGCGCTTATCTCGGTCTCTTGTAACCTATAGCGCTGAAGCATCTGTTTTCCTTCCCAGCTGAACGGTCGAGATGAGCAGCACAACACATTGATTTAAGGGACTGCAGAGTGCACAGTCACACTCTGCGCCTGCATACACACTGACTCAGTCACTCTTCCCTAACCCCCCGTTCCCCTTTTCTTTCTCAGTTTTTTGATCTACCTAAACTCCTACCCTCGTATGGCCTTACCCACTGTATTTGATTTCTTTGTTGTGCTTTTCATTGTGGAAAGGGAATAAAAAGAAACGAGACTAAATGTCCACAGCCATGCTAGTGGCTCTCTGAGGCTGTACTTGCACACAGCAGTACTTTGAGCTAAATGCTAACATCAGCATGCTCACAATGACATTGGTAGTATACGAATGGTAACCAAGTATAATGTTCACCATCTTGGTTTAGCATGTTAGCATGCTAAAATCTGCTGAAGTTCACCTTGGCTAGCTCATCCATCACAGTTCTATGGCAGGTCATTTTTGGTCCTCTGGGTCTTATTTTCCCTCAGCGCAACCTTTGGGATGCGATCTGCTGATGTTCCCGCTTTTGATTTTTCTGTATAATTCCAAGGTTGTGATCTTGAAGATGCCACATAGCCTTCTCAGGCATCCAATGTGGAATGCCATAATCAAGCTCTGTTTTCTTGCCAACATTCAGAATCACACATTAGGATAGAGTTGACGTTGCTGTAATACTTGGAATTTCAGACGTTGCAGCGTTGGATAAATGCAACCTGGGCTGTTCCCAGTCTCGCCCCGGTGTCTTTCTTTGTACCCCTGTCCATGCTAATAAGGCTGCCTTAGTAAGCCAAATCCTCCACAAACTCAGGGAAAAGTCAGGGGGTCACCATCATCAAGTCATTTGGACACATGAACATCTGTGCAGAATTTAGTGCCAATCCATCTGGTAGATGCTGATATTTCACAGGACAGGTGAACATTTTGACCTTCTGGTGGAGCTAGATGAATAGTCAAGGGTCATTAGGATCCATCCTCCTTGGCATAACAGAAATCTGTACCAGATTTCATGGCAATCCTTCCAATTGTTGTCGAGGCGAGATGGGCCGACAGACAGACAATGCCGTCCCAGGGATGCCATGCCGCTAGCAGGAACACACTCCTGTTCAATGCTGTCTAATAGCTGAGAGGGAGGGCTGGTGGGGTACAACAATACCACAATTTATTAAAGCATGGCCCCTGCATACACTGTCAGACACACATGCAATCACAAACACACCAGTAAAAAGCATTAAAAATCCTTTTATTACATTTTTTAAGACTTTGCTAAAGTTTCCATGTTTCCTGTTTTGATATGTCGCATCGGAATTGGAGTGTAGGCGTTTGGCCTGATTTATTTTTTGTTTGCCACTGTGTGTCTGTGTGCGTGTTCATTCCAGTATCTGCTCTTGCGGCAGTTATGGTCTATGAAGCAGCAGACTCATACATGAGCTCAGTGCTTTACACTGTTCCATTAGCCGTCAACCACAAACCATCAGAAAGTACTGTCCTCCCGCTGCCTGTCTGCCGTTCCCCCACACTGCAGCTTCTCTCTTTTCCCCATTCCCCACTGTGCTGTTGCATTCCCTGCACACTGTTTATGTAGGCGGAATGGCACAATAAAACAGGAAACACTTCCTCAGGGTACTGCTGATTGTGGATGGATATGGTCCTCAGAGTCAGTGGAGAGAAATGGTCAGAATAGATCACCAAACCATGTAATGCATGTGGGCCACAAGCAGCCCAACAGGGCCAGATGGAAGCAGGCCACGGAGGTAACTGGAGTGCAGCCTGGGTCGCCCAGCCTCAACCTTATTGGATTTCCCCCGGAAATGTTTATTTCTTTTACTGCCCCGCTGAGAAGTAGCTCTCCTACTTATCTCATCACTGTTTATCCCCTGAGGAGTCCAAGCATACAATCAAGTCTGAGGGAGGATGCGCGGTAAAAAGAGAGTAGAGACAGAAAAAGAATGAGAGGATAGAATATACAGTAGTTGCAGTTTTTATCTAAGAAAAGGTCATGATGGCATGAAATGGCATAAGAATCCGGAGTGGACCGCTCTGTGCCCTGATTGCCTCTGTACGACCTGCATCCACTTCTCTTTGATCAGCTCAGTTTGGCTCAGACTTTCTACGGTGCCGACGAAGACTCGTCAGGCTCTCTGATGATTGCTGACAGTTGGGTGTAGTGTGACTTTAAACTGCTTTTTTGGGCCGTGCTCTTTCTTCCCTCTGTGGGCCATTGTCTCTTTACTCCCCCTCTAGTTGTGTAATACTTGGTATTCAGACCATTCAGTCATGATTGCACCTCCGTGGCTTCACAGGAGACCTATTCAGAGACTGAGGAGAGCCCAGGTGCATTGATATAAAGTGTTCCCTCCTCCATTTAAGGGGGGAGTGTCAGCTTGTCAAAATTTGATGAGAGTTCTACCCAATTGTTGTCTAGCTTGCCCTTGACTTCTCTCTTTATTTGTGTCTTGGAATGCCACACAACTGAGTGATACAGTTTTGCTGTATTAAATGTGTAGACAAGACAGCAAGGTTATGGAAAACATATAAAACATGCAGCTACCTGAAGCATAAAACACACATTTTGTACAGCGTATAAGTGTCTTTTATTAGCCATGCTGGAGGCATTGCCCTTCGCATGGTCTGTCGGTCTGTTCACCACTTTGGTCCAGACTGAAATATCTCAACAATGAGTGGATGGAAGCCCATGGAATTTTGTACAGACATACATGGTTTGCAGAGTATCAATCTTTGCCACCAGCAGGTCAAAGAAAAAAATAGATTGCCATGAAATTTGGTAAAAGGCACTCATGTCCCCCTCAGGATTAGTCAAAGGCATGCATTCGCTGGCTGGTTACAACATGAATCTAATAGTACCTCGTATTGGATCACTGCTATTTAACCTGCAGGAGACTCCTACGCTGGCTGGTTACAAGGCCAAATTGACCATTAAGTCAATAAAATACACTTAACTCCAACACTTGCTCTGTGAGCTCGGATATGGTCTGTGGAGTAATGACTGGTTCGCCTCAGAGACTCGATTGTGTTTTAAAGCATTCTGAAACCTCACTGAAAACCACGGATAGACATCCTGATCACTGAAGTGTAAGAAACCAGATACAAGACCCCGCTGCTCCCGTTGGGACCAAGGAGGACTTGTGCACGAGCTCTTTGTGTTACAGTTGTATGCTCACCGATAGTAAGTGGCTCATCAGCACTGCCTTTCACTGGCTCAAGCAGTGAATCTTCCATTTAGTGGGTGGAAAAAAATTCCACCCTTGGATTGACAGTGTGATTGCTTTTATTTTGTGATGTTTTGTGTATTTCAGGATTTGGAGTAGCTTAAGATGAAGTGTTGTAATTTACTTTTTGGTGTAGCCACGTCTCCTCCACCTTTCTCAACAAAAGAAGACAAGTTAAGGTACTTTCCAGCTTTTCCAATAATATTTAAGTTTAGCAAATGGGTTCTTTTCAGTCAAAGGAAGATAAAGGGGAATATATACCTATAGCCTGTGAACACTGGGGACTTTAGTAGTTGCAAATATATACAGTAATTTGGTCACTAAATTGTATTATGAGCTTTTGATGGTACTATAGTGGGAGAAATCAGTAGCCTATATTTTATGTTGGTATCAATCCCTGTTTGTCCAGTTATTCAAAGAACAGTTACAAAGCAAATGAACAACAAACAAAGTTAACACAGTAATGTCAACTTCAAAACATTTTTAAGATGAATTGTTTTATTTCAATTTAGTCTAAAAATATTATTAATGCATAAAATATTTTGTATTTTTATAACAAGTGATGAAAAACAAACGATTCCGTAAGTCATCACAATGAGAAACCATCTCAATATAATGACTTAGTATCTCATTATATTGAGATAGTTTCTCATTATAATGACTTACAGAATCTGCGTTTTTTCATCACACTGGCAGAGATGGACTTCCATAGGGTTGTAATGAAAAATTAAACAAAATATTGTACCCATGTTGTTATAAAAAATAAAAAACACTGGATCCTACATAATGCAACCAACAGCATCTTTTCATTAGAATGCCCCTCCCTGATCGATGCTGATGCCCTTTAACCACCACACCCAGTTTGTGATGGTTATTTTTATTAACCAAGCTCCTCCAGAGCCACACACATACAACTGTTAAACACAGGCTGAGTAGTACTCCACATGACGAGAACCATTACCCTCATTACCTCATTAGCCTCAACTGCCTGTGTTCCCGTTAACAAGTACTGTATTTAAATTACAGTAGCCTTACAGTAATACAATAATAGATAATAAATTACGGATTATTATTTATTTATTATTACTGCAATAATAAATTAAAGTAATAGTACTCATATTGCAGTAGTCTACTTCTACTTCAAGTTTATTTGCACTACTGTAGCAAATAGCTCGATAATGGCCTGAGCTGACAGACATGACAAATGGCCGTTGAGTGTGACAATTGCTCATTTGCCCGAATAAAACTAGCATGTCAGATTTGTTTTGCCCTTTCCTGCCCAGTTTGACAACTTCTCAATGTGCTTTCATTGCTTTCATTCATAAACCCAGTATTTGTTGGGGATGTCAGGTGGAACCGTAACCTTACAGTTCAACTCAAGTCAAACGAGTTGTGAGAGATGGCAAGCTTTGATTGGCCGGTGTACAATATTCACAGTTGTCACGTCTTTCAGTCAAGTCATGAAAGTGAAGAATTTACGACTCTATGGCTGGCTAGACTGACGCAGATCTCATCTAAAAAATATTGTGTATTCTGATCTCGACTCATAAAACATGTGATATTGTGGCAAAATCTATAAATGTCTGCAGGCTTTCATTCACACACACACACACACACACACACACACACACACACACACATTCAAAATGACCCTTAGATGTAGCATTTATCTTCATTCCTATAGCGAGAGGAAGCATACCAGCTGTCATATTACCCATTTTCACTTCGCATATAACCCCCTTCACAACATGATAAGACATCAAAGAAAGCGGCTTGACTGGGGAGGGCGGATATATTCATTGGCATACATACAGGCAGTCGCATAGTGCACGTTAGAGTGCAGCAACAAATCAAAGTCCTATCTTTGTCCTCACCTGCCAACCTGGTATGCATTGGATATGGAAAGTGATTGGGCCCTCTTTTCTAATTCAATCTTCTCTTCAATCGTGGAACTTTGTCGTCACCCCCAAAGAAAATCACACATGTTGCATGATATGTTAATCTTAATCTATTTTATGTCAACATGTCCGACCTCAGATTCCTCTCTGTACAACGCGTATACTTTACAATATGGATCACCTTTAAGGGAGATTTTCATTTAGTTATTTTTTTCCCTTACTCCACGTAGTTCACTGAGCCAAGGACATTGATGCTGTAATTTTGCCTCAGTCAAAGAAACCTTTTCATAATATCCTTTTCAGGCTGCGAGAGAGCGAATCTATTACTGAGGGAGCTAAAGGGGGGAGAGGAGTGGCATAATGGGATGGTCACATGCCACTTACACTGTACCTTCATTTTGTGACAAACAGCACATTCAGCCTGCATTGAAGATCTCACAGCGTCGGTGAGAGTTTTCTTTTGATTAATTCATTTTGATGTGCTCTGTTTGCAGTCAAAATCAGCGATATTTTAGTAAAGACATACCCCAACGCCTATCAGCCTGTTTTCGCATGCACACAAACTGCACACTGAAAAAGCAGGTGTTTGCTGTGTATTGATTGACTGGTGGAGCACATAAGATAACACACATGTTGAAAACACCCTTTTGTCCTCTTGGGAGAGAGTGTGATCAAAACCAAGATAACAGCTGGGACATCTTTTGAAGACAAGACAGTGCAGTGAACCATCTGGATAATGTATTGCTAGACAGAATGACAAAAAAAAAAAGAAAACGGTCTGTCTGGACACTGCTGTCATGCATGGATCAGCCGGATACATCCAATGACTCGCTGGAATGAGGCTCTTCTTGGTAAGAGAAGAGAATCCTTCAGCATTAAACACAATGTCTTTTCTTTCTCCACAGAGTGAAGTTGAAAGAAGGCGTGACGTTTCTCGGGGCTCGTCCCAGCAACCCCACTCAGTGGATAGTTAGCCAGGATGTGAGGAGTGAAGGCCACCGAGTGGTGACTCTCCACTGCCGCAGGAAGGAGGCCACCTACGATCAGCAAAGGTTTGGGAGATCGACCCATTGGTTTCCTTTCCTTTGTGCGCTTTACACTGTGTTCACTGTCTTTGTGTCTACAGAGTAAACGACACATTCACATGACTTTCCTTCCCTTCCTCAGCACAAGTGGACCAAAGTTAAACCCGCATGAATTGATTTTGTTTGGCCACTTGGGGGCAGAGCAACGTACTGCAAACATTCCACTGACATATTATTACCTTATTAAGTTGATATAGTGAACTTGCCACCAGACTGTTTACACCTTCAGCAGACACAGAGCAACATTACAAAGTATTGGGAGTCGTTTTTCTGCCCACCTGGTGAATGTCAGTCCAATATTCACTCAACTCTTAGCTCTGTTTTGGTCTCTGGCAACTCCTGGGGGAAATATGAGACTCCTTAGCTGTCTTAGTCTCTCTGAAAGTAGGTGCTGGGGAGTTGGCATACAGTGGGTTTAGCAGAGCTTTTCCAAAACAGCTGCTGCTGCAAAGGAGTTTGATGAGAGCGGTGAGCAGGAAGGTTCTTTTGCCACTGAAATATTTATGCTTTTTTTTAATATAACTTTTACATTTTCTCACTTTTGTGGTACTCAGCTATTGACTTAGCACTATCACTTGGATTGAGTACCGGTGCAATCTCCCAAAGTCTTGTTCTGATTTTAGAAAGTGCTGTCGTGCATTTTGCCAGAGATACACATGCACAAACATGCAGCGTTATCTAAGTGATGTTCCCTCTGCTGAAACGATACACTTGACTTGACATAAAGGCCACGGGACGTGTCTGTTGAGACCACAGAGGGGAGGGAAAAGTTAATAGACTTCTGTGATTTTTCTCTTCTCTCTCTCTTTCTCTCTCCATCCACTTCCCTCTCTAACTCCCTCTCGCTTTTTATTTGCCTATTTATTTTTTCCACTGCCATAGCCTCAAAGTTGTTTGGTCATTTCCTATCTGTATTCATGTCCTATAACTAATCTGGCAGATAGTGAAATGATTGCCAGCACTGGGGAAAAGGTTGCCGTGTTAATCAAGGGCTGATTGAAGGCATTTGTGTGTTTTAATAGTCTTTCCTTCTTGGATCAGGAAGTAGTTTTAATAGATGTAACTTTCTAGTGACAGGTGTCATTTTATGGATTAGAGGCAGATTTGGGGTTGAGGAAAGCTATTCGCTCTTTAGATTTCGTTCCTCTTAGCAAATTCTAAGCCACTCCCGTAACAAAACAAGACTCTTGACATAGCAACTGCAACTTTATAATCAAAGTTGTGCAGGGGTTATTTAAGTGCAGAGCAGTCTATGAAACATATGTAATTTAATTTAATACATGCTGCTATTAGTGGATCACTACGAGGAATGATTATAGTGTAACTACAATTACAAACTGCAACACGTATAATGAAGATAACTGTCTGCCTTTGAATGGCCATGGCTGTTAAATCAGAAGCAGCTAATTAAGATTTTCCTTTAATAGGCTTCTCGTACAGTGTGTGTGATACCGCAGTTACAGTGAGACCAACAGCTCAGTCGAGATGTGCCGGTTGCTGATGGTGACACTCGGATCTCAGTGGCACGTTATAACTTGGGCTTTTAAAATTTCACTTCTTAGTACATACAGTACAACTTTATTTGACTTTACTAGCAGTCGGTTTCAAACATGAGCTGCCCAAGGATCTCAAAGTCGCCTCCGCACTGAAACTCATTTTCAGATCACTTGTATAATAAGTTTTGACATCTCAGTCTTATAAATAGAAAGGTTTTGGCTGCCTACATATACACAGAGATGCAAAATATGCTGTTAATGATCATTTCGTATGTATCTGCCTCATCCGCCCTATTAATACTGACTAAAAAATAATGGCCAAAATACCTGTAGCTACTGCAGTGTGTGATCATTAGTGGTGCAACGGATCTCAGTTGATCCGTGATCTGTACAGATCTCCTCCCACAGATCGGCATGCATGTGAACTACGAATTAATTGCCAACTTTAACTGTCACAGTGTGTGACATAGTTTTACTGCTGCTGTTACCTACTTTTTAAAAGACAATTCCCTAAATCTCGATGCAGAGTTGCAGTGAAAAGATGCAAGACAGACGCGTGCTGTGTTTTATTCTGAAGCGCTGAAGGTTGATTTGATTATTTAAAAAAGCTCCATGATTCTTAACATGCCACGTTGAATCCCAACGAATCAGGGATGTATGTTGCAAGAGGGAAAGAAGCGCAGTGAGTAACAAGTTATTTGTCTCTGTTCTTTTTTTTATCCTGTGATCGATCGGGCTGAGGGCTGCGTCCCCCTCGGGGAAAAACTCCAGGCACCACGGTGTCTCACGTTAATACTTTTATTTCTCAAACAATACGTTCTCTCTGTCGTCGGTTTCTGAT
>JAVQJF010060552.1:0-11132 GCA_036023855.1 Gadopsis marmoratus
ACTCAAAAGGAAATGTTTGTTCACCCTGCATGCTCCCCCACCACACAACACACACACACACACACACACACACACACACACACACACACACACACACACACACACACACACACACACACGACAGGGTGCTGATGGCTCTGATAGCAGCATGGAACAGTCACTCACCAAAGCAAAACACAGTAACAGCAGATGTTGATAAAGGAGAAGTACTCGTGTTTTTTATGGTTCACATCTCTAGATTTTTAAATATAATACTGCCCATCCAACATTTCATGCCGTGCTGGACATGATACAACATTGCATCCGTCAAACATAAAATAACAAGTCATACAGACAAATGTATGAACACCAGCATACGCATATTTCAGAAGATACGCACACTCACCTCATCACTCTACCTCAATGCTCATTTTTTAAAAATGGCCGTTTGTTTCCAATATTTACATTCTGCATTTTTACACTTTACCTATGTTTGTGTCAGTCTAGGACCTTATGTTGTCCTTCTGCACCGTGTTGACTGTCTTGTTTTGCACGGCTTAAAAGTTAAATGCAACACCATTGACCCCAGATAACCATCTCAACTATGTACTTGTATATGGATGGTTTGACAATAAAGTAATAGTTAAACATAGTTAATAGCATTAAATAGAAATACACATGCAATAAATTTCAAGTTCGTCAGCAGCATTATTAATTATTTGTCAGAGGAAGAACTGTAGGAGAATCATGTCAATCCCATAGTCCCTATTGTATTATATCACATACCATTTACATCAACCCTCAGTGGAGTGTGAGTGTTATTGTCAGTCAATATAATAAGAAGTATGGTTTGAGCTCGATGTTCAAGGAATCCACTGCTTCCTTGTAAATGTTTCTTGCGGCCCTCCTGCTTTAGCAGGGCCTGCTGGGGGTGTGGTGTGTTTGTCAGTGTCTTGCACGTGGAGTCTGTTAGTGCAACTGGGAGCACCTGTCCAGCCTCCCAGGAGTATTTAAGACCTGGCTTTGTCTGTGTTACTAGCTCAAGTTCTAAACAACACCTCCCACTCATCGCTGATGCATCTGCTGATAGCACTGATTCACAAGCCTCATAACTTTAGCATGTTTTTCAGTTACTGTACTTTACTTAATAAACACTGTGGTGGTGGGGCGTAGTTTTGAGTGCAGCTGCAGTGAGGAGAGTGAGAGGTGGAGAGGTGGCTCAAGCTGCAGGTGGTTATCTAATTAAGATCTGGTGTTTATAACGGGGAGGATTGGACGGTGGAGAGAAGTTTTGGAGCTGAGTGGGGGAGAGAAGAGACCGACAGGCGCAGGCGGCCCGAGCTTGCTTTAAATAAACCTGAGTGTCCTGATAAACATCTGTGTTTCTCAGGGTAACCCAGTAGCAATCCTGCTACAAACACTTCTCAGTTTAAAACCGTGTAACTCACATTTTTTGTCACGGCTCACGAGCCAGGTCATGACACATATATGTAAAAAAACAACTTTTGTTCATGGCATTTCAACCCCCGCTGAGCCATTGGGAGTTCCTGGGCACTCGGTGCTGTTAGTCCCATACACCCACCTGACTCAATCATGACGTTTCACCCCCTTTTTATGGCATCAAATCATTAAAATCAAACTTATCAGAAAAACAAACACCAACATGACACTACCTAAAATGACAGAAACCATCTTTGGGACAAATGTATTTGACGCGTACTTTGACAGTTTGGCCCACGTCCTTTCTGCCAACATGGAGGGACTTACCCTTCCTTGTGTGGTTCCCACCTTATTTGGTTGTGTTTCCTGCCCTCGTTAGTTTCCCTCTCGTGCTGATCCTTTTCACCTGTCCCCAGGGGTCACCTGTATCTTGTTTCCTTCGTTAGTGCTGTGTCTTGCGCTGGTCATCTGACAGTTCATTGTCGCTCTGGTTTATCCCTGTTTGAGGCTTTGTGTGTTTTGGTCTCTGCTCTGGACTTTCTAGTTTCACATTTTGGAGTCCACTTTTTTGGACTATGTTTTGGCCTGTGGATGTTTTTGAGCGTCTGTGATTTCACCCCTGGACTCCCTGTGTTACTCAGCCTTACATGTCCCCAAGTGTCTCTGTTAAACCTGCAATAAAACCCCTTGAACCTGTCTACACCGCCTGCGGTTGGTTCCTTTTCCACTGCCTACACGCCGGATCGTAACACACATGCTGTGTGCAAGAAAGAGCAACAGCGCTGATTGCACTGATCTTAACAGCCAAAGGTGTCACTATAAACAACAGACTTCTGAGAACTCCACACAGCCCCTTTAAGTAAAAATGGAAATGTGTTTTTTCAAATGGCTTGGCACACCTAACCACAAACCCTGCCCAGCATTGCTGTTGACGGCTGTTTGATTTTTGGACTACAGCAGTGTAACTCACATTTGCTGGTGATAAACGATCGCTGTGACGTTCCTGACCTCTAGTAGTGCAATGGAGCTGTTTCTCTATGGCTGGGTCCCGCTTTGTTTCTCGTTCACCCGCACAAGGACACACGTGCGCAATACACATTCCTGCCAATGGTGTCGCACTATTCCTGCCAACAAAGGCAGGAAAGACGACTGCTAGCAAGTAAACATGGACGCAAACAAATACTGGATTTTAAAAATCAGTAAAACTTTGATTTTACAAGAAAACTTCACACAGCAGTTTTAAGATTGTACAATTTGACAATTCTATATTGCACAGTATTGAAATGTTGTATGGACGGAAAAGCATCTAAAACTGCATTTTGACCATAAAGGGACACAACAACTCTACACTGAATCACAGCATATTAAGAAAATATAATAATAAATACAAATATAAATGAAGGTCCCACAATTGCTAGAATTATAAAAGTATTTCCGCAATAAGGAATGAAACTTGAAAATGAAAGGTAGAATACGCTGCAGCTGATCTAACGCTGCAAACTCTTCACACCATGAATTCAAAAGGTTAAAAATGACTGTGTTTGTCGTTACACAGCTCGTGTGTGTTTAAGTGTCTAAATCCTATATGAGGATTTATTGTGGGCAGGAGGGGGCGGACTGTGTGAGTGTTTCAGCTCATATCCTGTTTGTTTGCAGCTCTGTGAGGGCAGCAAGGTAGCAGCTCAGTGGGTTTAGCTTGTTTGTCATTTGGCATTTCAAGTGGAACTAACAAGCCTATAAAATGGTAACGAGAGGAAGACGGAAGGAGGCGGAGGGCAACCTGGAGAGGAGAGAGAGATATTCAGAGGCGGTGGGAGGAAGGAGAAAGAGCAAGAGAGGGGAGGGAAGAGGTGAGGAGAGGAGCAAGAAAAGGATGGGTAGAGACAAAGTGTACAAGAGAAAATTAGAGGTGTAGCTATGAGAGTTAGGGAGAGATTGAGTGGGAGAAATTTCACGTGAAATTGTTGAAAGCTTGAGTTTGAAATTTGGTAACAATATCTGGTTATTTCATGCTCGCATGGATCTGCACCCCCTCCTCTCACTTCTCTCTGATCATTTCTCAGTTTTTCACCTGAGCAGCAGTGATGGGATGCAGGACGACGGGATGCCGTGTAGGAGTCAACACTGAAAGGGTCAGTGGATTCCAACCATGTAACAAACCCCTTCCAAGAAGCAAAAACCGGCAGCCACATGTCTAAAGTCCAAGACCAGGTCCAATGGGACTCCCTCAACATCAAGTCAAGTCTGAGACCAGCCCAATCCATTGCTATTACAGCTCCATTAAGAAATGTTTTGATATTAGTAAAATTAAATCATAACTGTGTAATGTGAAACATCCAATGGTAGTACCAAATCTACTGATAGTTCTAAATAGTTGAGTCACTTCTAGCACATTGTTCACTGCACTGTATGGCTGTATACACACCACCTACACTCTCTCACTCTGCAAAACAAATGTCATGTGTCATGCCCATGCAAAGGTTATACATATGCATAAGAATCATTTATTAAAACTAAGGTTAACGCAAATGAACAATGGAGTGAATAGATCAGCAACATCAGCAATGTTCACCTGCGTTGTCTGCATTTGGGTGTACGCAGGACACAATTCCACTAGATAAAAAGTCAGAATCATTAAAGACTGCATTGCTCATCGTGCAAATTCATCTAGTAGATGTTGAGATTGAGAAGTGCTGGTCAAAATGTTCAGTTTTTAGTTGATAGAGTGGCTAAAAAGTGGTATAAAGTTTAGGGATTCTAAATTTGGTGTTTGACTCAAATTCAGCCCCTCTTGACATTCTTTGTCCGTTAGCCTTGACGGAGGACACCATATAAAGTGTGTGAAGCTGTCAGCCAGTATTTGGATATGCTAGCTGGACTGGTTACCTACTCTGCAACATACTAATTTAACCATCCTTGGGACATCTGTATGGTCTGAAAAATGAAATGACACTGTCCTGTTATTTAAAGTTAAGTTTAGATGCTGCTGAAGCATCGCTGGTCGTCTCGCTTGTCTTGTGGTTTCATGATGGTTACAAGATTATCTGGCAATATTATAACTCGCTTGAATATATAATGTATTTGTGTAATATGACTGTTTAAAACTGAAATTACAAGTTTTTGTGAAAACAAACTTGAAAGCTCCTGTTTCAAACAGAAGAATTCCTGACAGAGTTTCTAGTGCTGTGGAGAAACTACACAAATGTGATCAAAGTGGATGCAACTTTGAAATGTTTTCAAGAGGTTTGGGGAAAAAAGGTGAGTCAACATTCAGTGGAGGATAAAAACAAGACAAGGTGGAATTTAATAGTTCTAGATTTGAGTGGAGTTTTATTGTTGTGACAATATCAATCTCCAATCGCCTGCAAGCTGAATTAATGAGGAAAAAACCCCAAGACAAATGAAAATTTGTCAAACAAACAGAGCGAATGGTTCAGCTGCTCCAGCAGCAAAGCCACAATGTGTCAAAGCGTGTACACCTCACACACTGTCTCCACACTGAGCTGGGATGCAGCACACTTTCTGTCTTTCCTGCCAACTTTGTCACAGCCAAAATGCAGTATTTCTGAAGTATTTCTTCACTACAAAATAAAGCTGTCTTACACCAACAAGTCTAGTTATTGTAATTAGAACATGTTAGCTGACTATTCCCTGCTCACCTGCTGTATGGCTTTCAATTGTGATTTGGATAATAGGTCCTGTGATCTACAAGTCACTCCACAAAAGTGTTTTTGGCCAGACTTAAAGTGATGGTGGACATTAGAGTCGGAAATTCACAATGCCTTAGTCTGATTGCTGGTAAACTAAACCGTTTTAGGTGTAATAATTTTATTTATGGGCTAAGCAATTATGATCAATTCACCAAACTATTCATAGCATGTCATGAGAAAATGTGTTTTGGAATCTGCAGGTGCCCATAGTACAGTTGCCCTGAAGGTCAAAACATAACGCTTCACCACACACCAACTTTTCAGATTTCGGAATGGGAAGGACAACACCTGTTTGAGATTGGACCAAACCCAAGTCAATTCAGAGTTTAATCAATGCGGTGCTAGATTGGATCAACCGGAGAAACCGTTGTAGAAGGTTGCAGAGTGATCCGGCCCACCTCAGCTCGACTCGAGCTTGTTAAAACTAAACTGTCATCACAAACACAGCATTACTTATTTACATGTATTAATAAGAGCACTTGCAATATTCACTCAAAATCAGCAGTCAGAGGCAGAAAGAAACAGCTGTTTATGGTTTGCAGCGCTCTTGTTGACTGTCCCTTCACTTTCTGTCCCTTCACTTTCTGTCTTTTCCCTTCTGTGGATTGCTACAATCGGGGGAAAAGGAATTATGACCAAAAGTTCTATTTACAACCATGAACCTGCAATTCACTGGTCTGCAATGTTCTGAAACTTGCCAGTTTATGTGACTGTATCTTTTCCATAGCAACCGCTCTCGGTACTTCCGTTCTAACTGCCGACTTTTCTGGCTTTTTCTATAGCTGGACATATTTTGTAGAGAAGAAAACTTTGAAAAAAGCTGGTAAGTGAACCTGGAGTTAAGAATATTTTTTTATCACAGATATGAAGGTAGACGTTTGGCCTGATGATGGTCGCAAAAGTGGGATCGCATTTTCTGGACTGAACTCCATCAAAGTCCTATTTTTTGTACAACTTCACCATTGTTTTCTACGACTTGTCAGAGTCCCATGTCAGACAAACACAGACGCAGCCTAAAATGAATGTGAAAGAGAAAATCAACACAACACTTAATCAGGCTGATTCTCTGCAACATTTATTTGATCAGTATCATCAAACAGAAGTCTTGACAGCAGAAAACAAGGAGCCAAGAAGTCACAGCAAAAGAGGCAGCTTCCTGTTGGGAATTTACGTTTGTTTAGAAGCGTTGAGAGGGTGACCTGTTTTATAGATGAACCACATGAAATAATTAAATATTAGCACACTAGTTACATAAGGTGTCTTTCAGTGATGTTCCCCATAGATGTGGAGAATTGCTACTTAGATTTTCCCATTCAAGCTCATTGGGTTGCATTTACAGAAATTCACTCACCGAAACAAGCTGCCATAGTCTGGATGTAGCCCAGTGTCAGGATGGCAGGGTTCAGGCAGAAGGACCCACACGCAGACAGCACAAACTGGCAGGAGGGGTGTTAAATAATGGTTACCTGGTGTAACCCCAGTTCTGAGGCCGCCTCGGCACCTGAGCAAAAGTCAATGTACCCACAACCCAATCAGGGGTCCCTGGCCCTATAAAAGCCTCTACCTCGCTGGCTGCTGGTCTCCTTTTATAACTGACCTGACATCGCCACGAGTGAACAAAAAGACACTGAAGATGCTTTTCACAGATTATAAAAGCCTAGTCCGCACCTTGCTCACTTCCCTTGAAGACTCAGCAACCGCAACCAGGACAGGTTGAAGTTAGATGGCCTCCTCGCATGTAACTGTTTTTTTAAATCCCCCGGTGGCGGGTCACACACATAACAAGTCACACGCCTGTGTCGTCCTGCCAACTCCGCCATGTTACATAAATGTGGCTCTGTTAATCCCTCCGCTGCCAACGTAATGGCAGAACAACAATGATCCCCATATTCCATGTTTGTAAGTTTTATACAGACGGCGAGGCGGAATAATGGCACAACATTTCCACCTTGAACAGGCGTATAAATGGTTTTTGAGACTTGTCTGTTCATAAATTGTTTTATATTATGTCTGTACTTTTGTTATTCCTTTTTATTGCATTTGTTAATATAATTAAGTTCATTCTGATCCATGAATTTCTATGGTTTGTCTTTTGTTTGTCACTTTGTTTTTGAAAAGTGCAATATAGATCAAACTGAAGTTGAATAAAGATTAGGTTAGCTAGGTCTCAAACAGCTTTCCAGATATTTATTCACCAGCAGAAGCATTTGTAGCATGTTTTCAAGGACCTGACACAAGTTAAATTTAGTCTGTGAAATCTGTTTTCACTAGCCAAAGCCGTGCTCGTTGGCTTGCTAGGCAGCTAAATATAAATCTTGTGATGATGTTTCTTGTTGAGGACAGAAACATCATCAGCATTTATAAATAAGTACAAATCCATTAATTTAATTGCATACAGATGACTGCATCCTTTGTGTAAGTGGTTACTTTGTTCCACTGTGAGTATTAGCCAAGCAACATTCATGTCAAGGTTGTTGTTTCAGACACCATGAGGAAAGTTTAATAGCTGTGTTGCAAAATTGCACTCGAAGCACACATTGAATTCACTGCCCATTTAATTAAGATGATAATAAAGCAAAAAAGAAATTCCTAGTAGGCATCATACCAAGTGGTGTTAGCACGGCCAGATTAACCTACAAGGGAGCCATGGTGCAAAAATAAGATACTGGGCCCCATTAACCCCAGCTTTCTGTGCAATGTAGTGTACAGTCTTGATGTGAACACTGCCTGGTCCCAAATAATAACACATCGGTTACGGAATATGCAACGGTACTTTATAAGTGGAAAACGTAAATATCAAAGATCTTTAAACTAGACTTTGACAAAGGAACCCTCTTGAAAGAGCCTTAGGACGCAGGACCCACCTTATAAAGAACTTATCATGTCAGCTGTTGTGTATCGTATTAGCCTAAAATTTCTATTAAATTAAGTAAATTAAGTACAACCTTTGGTGCAGTTTGACTATTTCCTGATATGTTGGTATGTACATGTAGGTATCTCTTTAAAATGTAAGTTTCAATTATTTAATTTACTCAGTAACATTTTGTACATTATTTCCATTCTCACTTAATTCACATTTACCTTTTTAAGTGTAAAGTTTTTTTCTTGAACCTGTTTTTCTAAAAAAGCATGTAAGACAACAGAATTCTAGGACTTTTTCTCAATAAAACACTAAGAGTACAGCCATGCTGTTTAAAATGAGCACGACCATCATCCCCACACCGTCATCTGGCCTTTGAGCTCCAGACAACAGACCTCCATGGTGGAGCCAGATGTGGTCACAAAGAGATTTATGATGTCACGGTGGTTATTTGTTGTGATGTCACAGTGCTGTTCACCATGTCTCTCCCTGGAGAGAAGAGGCTCTCCGCTGATTAGCTGAACAGCTTGTTGCCCAAGAGGCCCTGAGGTTGAATGACCTCTGGGGGTGAACAAAGAGGCACGTCATTTACTTGATGGGGCAACGTTGGAACACTTCTGTGTGTGTGTGTGTGTGTGTGTGTGTGTGTGTGCAGGTGTATGTGCATATCGTCATTAAAACGGACTGATTACGTTTAGAGATTTGTAAGTGAAGCTTATAAAGCTGTCAATACACGAACAAAAGCATTCTGACCGTCACTGCCTTTGTGCCCTCCCTGTTGCCCTATAGAGCCGGCTGATCTCATGCTCATGATTCTGTCCAAAAGAAAACCATAGTTTGGTTGAAATTCTATTTCTATTATGTTGCCTCTCTTGTTGTCAGTGAGACTAATCTGTGACATTCAGGAATTAGCATTTTGCAGATGCTTGCCCGTAAAAACTGTGCCATCTAAGCTGTGTCCATCTCCAATTATAGAAATTGCATGTGAGGAAATTTAAGCACATGTGATGGAACACTGTGCACGTGTGTTTGTGTGAGTGTTATACTATGTGTGTGTGCTTGCAGGGTGCCTTTGTGTTGCCGGTATTGTTGTAGTCTGAATGTATTTCTGTGTTTCCTGTCTTATTTTGACACCTTCCGGTTTCGTCTGTTCTTGCTCCGTGTTCCTTGAGTTGCTACACCTGTTCCTGGTCTCCTCGTTAGTCCCTGGCCTATTTATACTGGTTCATTGCACTTCTTCCTTCTTGGTTCATTTTGGTTTGCACTCTGCTTGTGTCCTCGTGCATGTCATTGCGTGTACACTTTTTCCCCGTGTTTAGATTCCATGTTCCTGTTTTGGCCCCGTGCATGTTCCTCGTGCTTCTGTCTCTGGACTTACCTGTTGCGTGTCTTCCTGCCTGTAAGTTCACTTGCTACAGATCAGTTGTTGAACTGCACCTGACGGCCCACACCACAGAACTGTGGATGAGGGGCAGCACTCTGCTCCACACCTGCTCTGCACCAAATCCAGACACCATCTTCACTGGAACGTTTTGTAAACGCGCTTTGGGAACCATTAAGGTTGAAACACGCTATATCAGTGAAGTCCATTTACCATTTACTGAAACCACTGGAGAGCAATGAGTACAATCCAAAAGACACATGCTGTAGGAGTTTAGTCATTTAATGAATTGGTTATGGTGGAGGATGGTTAGGGTAAGGTTCAATCCACAACATTTTATATGTATAAAACATGTTCATTTTGTTAATGTGTAAAGTTGAATGTTAGCATTAGTATGATCAAAAGTTTTAATACATATTTAGATTTTTTTATATGTATATATAAACATTTCCTTTCTGAATTTTTTTCTTTCCATGCATTAATAAAAATCACCTTTTTTTACATTACTTCCCAAAGCTTCCATACTGTAGTGTTGTAGATTGGTGTCCATTAAGTACACTGTAAAAAATACAGTATACGATGTTTTATTTGTGCTGAGTTCTGGGTCCGGGTTTCAGACACAGTGACGGAAATTGTATTTAAGTATAGGTTTACCTTGAGATCAGGATCTCGCAATTAATTTAGGACAAATTCAGATGTATGCCTTTTGATCGTCTACAGAATGAAAAGAACATATCATTTCACCCATATAGGAGACTGCACTGTTGTCAAAGATATGCATTAAAACAAGATTTCATGAGTGACGCAGGCAAAATATATGTAGATATAATTTTTATTAACATTACCTTTCTCACATCTTGCTTAGAGCACATGCTGGCCTTTTAAAAGTGACAGACACAACAATTGTTTTTACTTTGATTAATGTGGAAACATTCATACTGCAAGCAGTGAGACCGACATTCTTTTGTTATTCTTTCGTGGTCTAATGTGCAAATGACATGAAGTGAACTTTACAGTGGTTTAACAGGTGGAACCCCTGCAGCCCTCTAACAGACCCTACTTTGTAATTCACTGCTTTAGAGACACAAAATTGCTCTGAAGGCTACATGTGGCGAAATACTGTAGTATTGCATAATCCTCCCAAATGTACTTCCTTTTATCCACCTCATTCTTGTGATGCGAGGCCATTAAAATTGCTACAATGGTCCACAAATTACTGTATGTGCATTCGGTGTATGTCTCACAGTGTAGTCTATGATATTCCTTGGGGAAATATACAATGTCTGTGCTCAGTGACAAAATGTGGAAAAGCATCTGTAAATACTAAGGCATCGTAATAGAAAATCTGCATCCATCCTTTAAATATGAACTAATACAATCACCATAATCTTTCCCACGACATAGTAATTGATGATAGATGTTGTACTTGTGAAACATTGTGACATTTTTACAAGGTTACTAGCAAAATGCTAGCTAGTTACACATACAAGAACGAAGTGAAGCTGCGACACATTTTATTACCGTAGACAACATGAAAATACAACACAGCGTCAGAGCGTCCTGTACTGTGTACATACTGGTACTCACTCACTACAATACTGACTGCTTCTACTGCTCTACTGGTGTGAGCTACTAATGTCTTACTCTTTACATCATAAGCACATAAAGTATTGGGCCACAGAACACGTTTCCACTGCTCCAGAGTCCAGTGGCGTCCTGCTTTACACCACCCCTCCATCCGACGCTTGGCATTGTGCTCTGT
>JAVQJF010060558.1:0-24100 GCA_036023855.1 Gadopsis marmoratus
GCCCCCCCGCCCCCGCCCCCCCCCCCCCGCGCCCCCCCCCCCCCCCCCCCCCCCCCGCCCCCCCCCCCCCCGCCGGGCCCCCAAGGCAACAGCCAGCCTGCTAAGGTTTCACCAGGGCAATTATGAGCAAGTGTGAACACACGCACGCACATGCACGTCCTACTGGCTCATGGTTCATTTCATTGTCCGTTGTCATGGCAGTGGCTCTCCTTTCTGCGTTTGTAATTTTGCTCCCACAATGCCGCCAGATGATGTGTTTCAGTACAGAACGCACCTGTAAGTGGAGGTGGGGAGTTCACGTTCACCAGTAAGTAGACTGGATTTAAAGGCTGTGAACGTTGTAGACAAACACATGATGTCTGAAGGTCTAGCAGATGGCTCAGCCCACTTACTTCCCCTTTACTGGATATTATTATATTATCATATGGCGGCTGCGTGGCTGCGACGGCATCTGACTCAGTATTCTCAGTTTCCTGTTGACCAGATATTTGTCAGATGCTGCAGACAGATAGTACCACTTTCAAATAAGGCCTACTTCATATGGGTTCTAACTAAAGTGGTAACGAAAGGTTTTAAACATTTATTAATGGCCTTAAAGTCAGTCATGAAATATTAATCGGATTTTGGGCTGCCAGGTTGGTTCGGTGGCACAGCACCAACAATTTCAGGTGCCTTCCTGTATAACGAATTAAAGGAATAGTTCACTATTTTAAGAAATATGCTTATTAGAATGTGAGAAGAGAAGATCAATACCATCATGTGCTTTGACTGCAGCACTAGGGGCAGGAGGTGAGTAGCTTAGCTTAGCATGAGGTCACGAGATACAATGTGTTGATTAGTGAGCATTAGGGCTTGAAGTTTATGAACCTTAGACATTAAGCCCAGTGAACAGTTTAGTCAAACTGACCGGCATTATTGCCAAAATGTTTTTTTTTAGTAGAAGCTTTATTTGATGAGTTCAGTGATGTTTGTTAAAACTCATCATTTCGAGTCACAAGAATAATTTGTATTTTAAGTTATTGATCATTAAGAAAACTGATCTATTTACACTAAAGGTGCTTGTTTTCACTGCCGACAGGCTCAGACTGTTACTCTAAGTGTCTGACAGCATTATAGTAAGGATCCCTACAGAGACGGACCGTTTTGTTAAAGAGCAACATCCTTTTTGTTTAATGGGTCTTTTACTACCTGGCAACCCAAATGCTCTTATTAATAGCTTATTAATGATGTATAATCAATGAAAAGTTATATTAATAAAACCAGTTACAATATACATATGTATAAAGTATAAACTATCCCTTATTACAAACGGGTCCTAATTACTTTAAAGCAAACCAAAAAAGTCACGTCATTCCAGGCCCTGCAGCCTCCTTTCTTTTGCTTTTTTGATGCTCAGTCAAGTTGAACTAACCCTGAACTATCAGTGGAAACTGAGTTATCCTGTGACACAAGGAAAGCAGAAATTCAGCGCCTCCATTTCCCTTAGCATGTTCCTTCATGGTGCTCTTTGCTTTTCAGAACTCGTGTTACCAGAAGCCTCTTGCCGTCAGCATAATACAGCAGCAGTTTGCTAAATCTGCGTAAATCCCTCTCTGCTCGGAGGCTCGACATGTCTGGATTCCGGCAGAAGAGGCGAGCCGCCGACACGACGACGGTATTGATTTCAGGACGTTTCCTCTTCTTACCTTTCACATAAGTGTCAGTTCAACACATGGAGGCCCAACAAACCTGTCCAGTGGTATTTCCTTCCTCATAAAACATTTACAATGTCGATTTTCTTTTTTTAAGCATTTTAAATCCAGCATCGCTATACAGTCCCTGTTAACTAGCCAGCAGTCGTCTTCTTCCCTGCCTTTGCTGGCACATTGCAGCACGTCTTGATGTCTTACCTCCGAGACTTGACCTTCTGATCGGCGGAACAGTGTGACACCATTGGTAGGAGGACTGTGTATCGTGTCCTACCAATGCAATCGTGTGCATGTGCCTCCTCGCTTATTTATGTATCAATTCTATTCATTATTCATATACTCATTGTTAGGCAACAGCTACTGTATTTGGACGTCTCGATTTGTGCAAATATCATACGTGTTTTAAAGGATCTAAATGTCTTCAATTTGGTTATTCACATACGTAACACATTAACATATTAACATTAACTAACACTAGCTCCAAGCGTAGCTGACCCTCACACCTGCGTCACAAGAAATAATGGACACCTGCCAGCCAATCGGAATAGAGAATTCTCAGTGGCCGTGGTAAAAATCCAAAATACCACAGCATGTAAGCATAGATGTTGCTTTTTTTTTTGACATTATAGGCTCAACAACTAAATCTCTAAAAGCAATCGTTGTTTGAAACCTTTTGGAAAAGGTCGTACCTCGGAACTTTGCCAACATCCTCGACATGCACCATTTGTTTCCTTTCATACACGAGGAAGATTGCAACGCAGAGACTTGTTCTCGTACCAGGAGGCAATTTCTTATAAAATGGATATTACTTGGCCGTACATGCTGCTGACCTTACCTCGCATCCTGATCACATCCAGGGGTTCTGTTGTGCGTCTGACCCTGACCTCTGACCTTTCCCCTTCAGGAATCAATAATCCGACATTACGAACTGAGTCGAGGAGCGAAGTGTCGAGTGCCTCTGGGGTCGGGTCAGCCAGGGAAAACATTACATTAGACAAACTAAAATATTTACAAGCCTCTGTCGGCTCCCGAGCCTCCAGCCTTCATCAAGTGCCAGGGCTCTGCCATCCGGTGTGGCCCCTGCTGTTTGTTAATGGACTTCCTCCTCTACTCTGACAGGATGGCTGCTGTGTTTATGCACTCAAGGCCTTTTTTCTAGGGAGAGTATATGGGGAGAATAGCAGGTGAGCGGTGTTTCATTGAAGGCTGGTTTAAGAAAATGAGGGACAAATGGCTATTTGATTCGTTAAATCACATTTGTCCTTGTGTCATGTTGGGAGGTGTTTACAGTAACTGGAAGAGGTCTGTGCAGTGAAGACATTAAAGGGAGCCGCGGAGACGGATAGATGCATAGATTTAATAACTAAATGGACATTTACAGTGTGAAATAAACACTGCTCAAAAGAATTAAAGGAACACTTTTTAAGCACATTACCAGTCCATACCAGCGTAGATATCCGGCATGATTGTTTTTCCCATTGAGATCTGATGTGTTTTCAACGTGTTCCTTTAATTTTTTGGAGCAGTATGTGTGCCTTTGGAAGGAAGGAAACGTGTGTCAGTAGCTGTTCTTCGGGTGTGAAGATCTCAGAAGGCTTCTAAAACTATTCATGTCTAAAAATGCATTTGAAATATGTTAATAATTTACTTTTGTTTATTCAAAAGCACTTGCCCTTTTTGAGAACCATTGTCTCCAAGTCAGGCCAGTTTGGCCAGTTTGATATAATCCGAAAACAATTTGCACAAGGTACGATAACCTCCACAGACTTGAACATGCAGAAATGCAGTCCCGATTATCCACTATAAATGTTAGCAGTAATTGATTGTTATTTTTGAACATTTGAATGAGACTGATTTGTTGTTGGAGTGTGATTGTTTTAATGTTTTCTGGGTTGTGTGATTTATTTCCTTAGTTCTCCTGTGTTTGAGTTTGTGTCCCGTCTCAGCCTCCCTGTTTCCCCTGATTGTTGGAGTGTTTTCACCTGTTCCCCAGTGTTCACCTGTGGTCCATCCCCTCGTTAGTGTCCTGCGTATTTAAGTGTGTTCGGTTGCTTGGTTCTCTGTCGCGTGTGCGGATGGTCTCTGTGTTCCGTGCCCGTTTTCATATAGCGGCCCTGTTGCCTTGCCTTTTAAAAGTGCCTTTTGGTTGTTCTGTAACATTAAACCCTACGCGTTCCGGTAATCTGAGTCTGGGTCCCACTTTCCTTCCTCCACGCCCCACCGTTCCTAACATAATGTAAATCTGTTGGGAAATAGATGAAGGCACCACTGATGCAGACAGTGTCGCCAAAAAACATGCTTGGGGGAATAAACATTTTGTAATGAAGAAAAGTCTGCTTGTAATTAATTTGAAATGTCCACCAGAGAAGAAGGCACCAGCAGCTCAGTATAGAGGAATAAAGACCTGCAGTGCTTTGGAATACAGCTGAGCTATATGCAGCTGAAAAGAAAAATCTCTCTGGAAATGATGAGCTACAGCTTGATGAATGAACAGCTTCCATTCACCTCGTTCCTCCCATTCACAGGCAGCAGGCGAGGGTTTATTCAGACCAAGGACAGCCTCTGCTAGTCTGCTCCCCGGTGTCTTTTTTTCCCCGCTTTCATTTTAATCCACGGCTGGCTGATGGTCGAATATGATGTGTATTTATTTATCTGACAACAGAGACGCACGATCATTCAAAGAGGATCGACACAAAGAGCCTCTTGGGGTTGTCTAAATTTACCACTTTAACTCTGAATGAGGCTAATATTAAACATGAGAGACATTGATGAGGAGGGAGAAGATGTAAATAGAAACGAGGTGAGTAGAGGTAGAACACAGGACACATGTCGGTTCACAGTTATGGACAAACTGGCAGATGCGTGAAAGGTTTCTCCTAAAAGTTAGAAGCGCAAAGTTCCAATGTGCGTCTAAAAGCAGCAAGGAACTATCATTGAACTGTCCGCTGGTGTTTTCATTAACAGAAGAATCCATGCACACGCCTATTCACACCCCATCAACACTCTGTTCCATGTCATCAGTGTGTGGTGCTCAGCACGGTCCAGGACTCATCGCTGATAAAGTGATGAAATCTAGTTTTTCACGCTGCCTTGCCCTCTCTCCACCAAAATCGGCTCTGGTTCTTGAACCGGTTCCGTTCAGGATTCTTGGAACCTCGGTGCTATCTAGCGAGGGCCGAACAGTTTTGAGCGGAACCGTTGTAATCAAGAATGCGTCATGAGCAAGAGGGCGTTGCACAATGGAAGCAAACAGCAGGAGCAAGATGGAGGATCGCATTCATTACCTGCAAACTTTTGTTCAGTTATTACAGATATTTATTTTTATCCAAAAACAAGCAAGGACCGATTATTAAATGATAAGAAGACAAGACAGTAGACCATTGTTGCCTTCTCCATCCTCTCTTTCCAACCTGTAGAACAGGACACGCCCACTGATGATGTCACAGTTCGCACTTCAGGTCGAGGAGCACCTGCTATGTGGGAACCAACTTTTCTGGTTACGAACCAATTTATTTTAGGTCGAACCGCTCTGACTATTTCAAAATTAGGTGCACGAACCGGAAAGGAACCTATTCCATCTTGGCGGGGTTATCGCTTCCCCTCAGGATGCCTTGGTGAGTTTTATTTGAGGTAATGAGTTGCGACCATCCTCGGAGAATAAACAAATGTTACAGTTTTGTAATGGGAGATCTCGATCATTAGTCCTAAGACTAATAAAGATTTTGTTTTTCCATTTTGAGAAAAGAATAAATATGCAGCCTCTACACAAAACTCAAAATGCCTTGTAGAACAATTGCATTGTGGTCTATTGAGTCGAAATGTGTCTGACTGCCTTCTCTAGAGTGAATTTCTTTCTATTTCACTGTTGCTCATTTGGAAAGTCTGACACTATCTGGATCGTTACAATTTCTGTTTATATAACCGGCCTAATAACTACAGCAACGAAGATAACGCACATCCAAACAGAAATTTAGACCAGAAATTTCCAAAGGGGATCGGGGATCGGGGAACGCATCGAAGTAAGCTTGGGTTGATCTTGAATTCCTGAGACATGAACATTGGAAAATCAAACTCAGAAAATAAACAGTAAGTAAACACTGATGTCATGAAAAGGATAAAGTGAATTTGGCAACTTCTCCTATTGAAATAATTTGTTGTTTAGCAGCCAACTCCTCCCCTGAAAGGCGGAGGAAGGCAAGGGAGAAAGGAAGACGAATTATAGCGGCCTAAATGTTGTTTTGTGAAGAAATAAAGACCTATCTTAAGCAAGTTTAAATGAACCGGTCCAGTCACCGCAGCATTATGATGGCGTTGCACAGTAGCATCATGTATGAGTTGCATGCGGTGTCTATTTTGGTAGATGTCAACAATCCTGTGAAGCATTGTGTTCATCAGCCAATAGTTGGTGAAGTGTGCTGTGATGCTGAAGTGCTATTTCCTCCCACTGTCTTCCCTTATTAGCTCTCTTTCCCCTGAAGTGGCACAGTTGTGTCAGCAGCATTACTCATACCTGGACTGGATAAACTGGGCGGGCAGGCCTGGATCTGCCTTAATCACCCACTTCCTGTTCCTCGATGGGCCAGCAACCTGCCGTGGGCGGACACTGATGACGGGAAACAACACAGCCGAACCAGCGAGAAACAGGAGGGAGCGCTTGACTGGGATATTATTATAGTTTGACTAATATAGGGGTGGTAGACTGGGAAGGAAAGTGCAGATGTCTGAAGTCGCCACACCGTAAGAACACACACTTAAGAGGAACAGACAGGAGCATCAGAAAGGACAAGGAGGCAAAAATGGATCCTGTGCAAAGCTCACGACTAGACATTTTTGTTAAAAAAAAATACAAGCAACATTTTGATCTCGGGATCCTACGAAGCCCCTAAAGGGACAAATAAAAAATAGGGGCCGTGGAAAAAAAGTTCCTCGTGCGCACAAGTAATTATTTTGGTTTTGCAAAAGGAAAACGTTTTCTTAGAAACTATTTCCAGGTAGGAAGAGGAAAACACCACTCGGCTGTACAGGAGTTATATTTCAAGGTTCAATCTCATAGCACTTGTTAATATAGAGCAAGTGTAAATCAACTCTACGTGTATGGACCCAACATTTCCACCATGAGCAGCGCTAGGAGACAGTGGCAAGGAAACACTGCCGTTTAACGGGCAGAAACCTCGAGCAGAACCAGGGTGGGCGTCATCTGCCTCGACCGGTTGGACTTGTTTGCTAGTTGTCACCATTACATTGTCTCCGAGCAACTCTAATCGGCACGTAATATCTCTCTTGTTTAAGCTGTACAAAAGAAAAACAAAGTGGGGAAAACCAAGACAATAAATTCTGGTTACGTGGGGGTTATGTGCCCGACTATCTCCTGGCCGGGTGTAGGGACTTCCTGGAGTTCTGTCATCACTGTTAAGCCGCCAAGCAACCAGTCACTGCTCCTGGCCAATCACGCGGTGATCGTTTCTCAAAATAAGTGCAATGATCACTAGCTTGTTGTCTTAACTTTCAAGATGTTTCACTCTTGCGTTGTCCCGTTGTTTCCCAAGTACATTACGGGCTCATAACATTGTCTTGGTGACATTTTCCACCCTCCAGAATACCATGTAATCTTTGTAGCTATTGCAACCATTCAAATTGCTGTATGAAAGAAGGGAGCAAAGAACTATTTTCAGTTTGATCACTAAAGTGAGGGTCATAGTCAACAACAAGTGGATTATGTGTTGATGTATTCCTGACACCACAATCAGACTGACGCTATGCTAAAAGTATAAATGAGAAGCGGAGGCCAACGGTCATCACAGTGAGGAAAAAAAGAAATCGGCATCCGTTAAGTGACACCTGATAGCAGGTCAGTCTGCGTGGGCGGCATGTGATGTTTGCTCACCTTGTTTCTCTCATTTCTCGCACGGCTTCAAAATGATAATGACTATTTATACTCCTCGAGTTGGCTGCGTGGGCTTGATCTTGGAGACAGCGCGGATGATTCACAGCCTTTTGTCAACCACAGCTTTCGTTTGGCTCTCCCTCTCTTTCTCTTTCTGTTTACCTCTCTCCCTCGGTATCTCGCAACCCTCCGTATCTTTTCTTCAGCTTAGCAATAATAGACAGATCATTGAAGTGACTTCAGGTAGCGCCTTGTGTGGGTGGAAGGACACGTTGACTCGAGGTTTGCAAAGGAGCCAAAGATAGTTGCCGAAGGAAAGGTTTCATAAGTCTTACGATTCACACAGGTTACTGTAAGTCGCAGCATTGGCCTGGCCCATCAGGCCACTGTGCTTCTTTAGTTTGAATTCACTATCCTACATCAGAGGGTGACTAAACATGGCCGTGTCTACTGCTGGACCATTTATTTGGTTGCTGGACAACTGCAGATCCCATGAGGCCTTGGCAGCGAACAAATGGCTAAGACTCATGGGATATGTTGTTGTTGATGCTAAAAAAACTTTAAAAAAAATACTGATTTTAACATGATACAAAAGCCAACCACCATGTCATCGGGTTAAAAAGTTGTTCCAGCTAACATGTTAGCAAACAGGTGTCCGTGTACACACCCAGCAGCTACTGGGCTAACATTAGCATCCATGTGTCTGATTCACTCACTCTCCTTTTAGCTCAGCCAAATGTTCCACTTCTTCCACCAGCCAGTCGCTAACTGTGTCTGTTCTTGCTGTTCGATCTGGTTCTTGGCCACGTTGTGGCTGCGTCACACCATCGGGCTGTTAGTAATAAAGTGTCAGCCCGCTGTGACTGTGGCCGGCCTTCTTGGTTCTGAATTTGACGATACAGCAGGATGTTTGAAAGTCGGGATACACGGGGTGCTCTTTCAGCGACACAGAGCCCGAACCAGCAATTTTCCAATCAAACACCCGCTCCTCTAACCATTCAAGCTGGTTATGCCCGGATGCCTATAATGGGAAAAGCCAATTATGGTAGAAACCATGAAAATCGGATGTTTCCCCGACTGCTTCCCCTGTATCTGGGACACTCGCAGCAGCACGTGCGGCACTTGACAGCCAGCTACATCAGCACGCTGCAAATCCATCAGATTCGCGCATGGATCACAGCGGGAGATGGGCTGCAGGGACGGGAAGGTGGGCGCTATGAAGACATGCGAGCACATCAACCAAATTATAAAGAGGCAATTAAAGTGATAAGAACGGTCACACTGTTTTTGTCACGGCCAGCAAAGCTCGTCAGGTGACTTCTTGGGTTCGATGAGGTAGTGGGGGGGGGGGTTGAGGGCACAACGTTATTGTAGATTTTGCCGTCTCTCTGCGCCTGGGTTAAATTGGAAATTTGTCATCTCAGGGGCCATTTTTAAGCACTCAGACATATTGAAAGGTTCAATGCTTGCCATAAATGTTTTTACATTTTTCCTATAGTTAAGTTCGCTTTCTCAGCTCCATATGCAAGTCAGAGGTCGGGGTCAGTTATCAAGACTAGATGTGTTGTGCAGACACTTGCCGACATGTGCAACTGGGACATTCCTTCTGACAGTTAGTTTCCAGCATTAATACACCATCTGCCTTTATTCCTGTCTCATTTAACTCGTAAAGCTGTCTAAAACACGATGTGAACAGCCATATGAAAACTGATAACGGCAAGTGCAGCTCTGGGAATGTGGAGCATCGAAGCGTTGACGTGCATCATCAGGCGGCGGTCGAGGACAGTGAAAGGGTTTGTGCTTCAGGTTGTCTGGTCAAAAAGGAGCAGACCATCTCGGGCTAAAAGTCTCAAAAACACGTGTCACAGTCGCAGCTTTACTTTGAGGGAAAATGTTCTTTGAATAAAAAGAAAGATTGATTTGTGTCAGAGTTAAACATAGACAGTGGTAAAGATTAAATATGTTGCTTAAATGTCAGTTCCAGAGCTACGTCGAGGGGAGGGTTGTGATCACATTGGGGGGGGGAGTCATACTGTGGAAATTCCGTGGGCTGAATGGCTGCTAGAGAACATGGTATTATACTGCACACACACACACACACACAGACACAAGGGGAGAGCAAAACACTCCAAAATAAAGCATTATGACTCCCCCCCCCCCACTCCAGGCATTCCTTCCCAGCGTTCCAGAGGGCGTGGGTGGGGTCAGAGGTCCCAAAGACACAAGTGGTGTTTTTAACAGCTGGGAAGCATGTTAATGAAACCTACACACATTTTGACCCTATACTTGTGAGGACCTTCAGTGACATAACGGATGACATAATCTGATTCTGAATTCAAACCCTACAACCAAACTTTAACCCTTAAAACTGCCCTCTGAAGAAGTGAGGAGTTGGTAGAATGTCCTCACTCTCAAGGTCAAAACTCAAACTGGCCTTGACAAAGCTAGTAGTACAAGAACACACGCAGACAAAGAGGGTGGTGACTGTGTACCACTGTGTGCGTGTTTGTAACTGTTAGCGTTGTATCTGTTAAGCCCCTTTCCGTTACTCTGACTGCAATTTAACAGGCTGGCCGACGTGTCACGACGGCAGTCTCGCAAGGTCAGACCTGAAACATTTCCGTATCACTTTCAACACGTCTGAATCGAACGCAGTGATTATTATTGGGAAGGCTGCAGCAGTTGCACCTGCACAGAGAGGGGATGCACGTCTTGTACTACCTTCTAAGACCACTGTAATAACACCTCAATCATTGTCTCTTATGCACAAAATTGTCATGTTCCGTGGACTGGGTTTGTGGTTCCCTGTTCTATATTCAAGGCTTTCCTGTGTCTTGTTCCTTTCTCATTTGTGTTGATTCCCTTCACCTGGTCTCTTGTGCTCACCTGTGTCTCATTCCCTGGTCAGTCCTGTGTATTTAAGTGGCGATTCTGTTCTTGCTTGTTGTCGGGTCATTATGATGTTTGAGCGTGTCGCTCTGTGGCGATGAGTTGTTTTGCGTGTTGGCTTTTTGGATGTTCCCCTGGCCCCTGATGTACACCTTCTGTACACATGTTGAAACCAGTCAGTTTTTCTTATGAAGTGTGCATTCATTCATTAAAAAAAAAAACAAAGACACTTGGACAAAATCTCAGATTACAGTCGAGAGGCGTCACCTCTTGTACAAAAGAGTGTGGGAGGGGAGGCCATCAGCTGTCAGCGACGGGAGCGTTTGTCCATGTGGGAGGTTTGGAGTGAAGGAGAGGTGATGATGGCTGAGTGCATCTGAGAGGCCATGATGCAGCAGCAGGCTCAACTTGCTGACACTGCGAGAGGAAGTGTGCATCTGTAAGTGCCAAGGCCACGAGGACACCGAGTGCCATAGTTGACCTGTGGTCCCCCATCTGGCGTTAAGCATCATTTAACAGACACATACAGCTCCAGTGAGAGAGTTGCTCACATAGATGATCTGGCAGAGTGTGAACTGAGGTCCTAATATAACCGGGCAGGTTGATTTCAAAGATTGGTCTCATTCACACACGCATTCACTGATGGCCGAAGGAGCAGCATGGCACAGGGCTCAGTGTCTTGCCCAAGGGCGCTTCGACGTGTGCACAGGAGGAGCCAGGATCCAACCACCAACCCTGGGATTAAAGGACGAGTCCTGAGTCACAGCCGCGTGATTCCAACTGCACCAAATCTCGCTCATAAACACACAAACTCCTGTAGCGCGATAACACACTGAAAAACTAAAAACTTAAAAAAAAAAGTGCCAGGCTTTCACGGTGGTGGTTTCACACACACATTTTCTAATATTAACTTCAACAACTCCATTATCATAACCATTCATGAGAGGTGTTATGGGTGTGTGTGTGTGTGTGTGTGTGTGTGTGTGTGTGTGTGTGTGTGTGTGTGTGTGTGTGTGAGATCTGTATGTTTGCAAATCCGCCGACAGGAAGTGTTTTGGGGGTTTTGTTGGGTTTTTTGTGAGCTGGTCCATCTGTTCCTTTCCGACGAGGTTTTGGTCACAGCCTGTTCCCTGAGCCGGCTTAATAATTTGGTCAGAGAGAGAGAGAGACAGACAGACAGAGAGAGAGAATTGGAAAGTGTGATGGTGTAAGTGATGAGATTGTGAGGATTGGCAGTGAAAATGATAGCATGGCTGGCGTGCTAGAGTGAGTGTGTGCATGTGTTTGTGTCTATGTGTTTTAAGAGTGAGCTTGTAGGCTGTGTGTGTCTGCCTTTGCAATTTTGGAACTTGTAACACGATCTGTGAGGGCAACAGGAAATTGCTGGAGTGGACGAGGGGGAAGCAATGTGACATGAGACAGGTGGGTGGGGGGGGGGAGCCGGTGGAGGGATGGATGGAGGAGGGAGAGATGACGGGGGTGGAGGCTGCTGTCAACACGCTGTCGCTTGAGGGTAAGGGGGACAGGAACTGTTAGCAGAGGATTAGCAGACGCGCCAAGTTTCGCCCGGCAACCTCTTGGCTTTATTTTCGTGGCCAAAAATCCAGTGGGAACTGGGGCAGCCGCGCTCCACACCGAGCCCACAGCTGGACGTCGTGTTCCTGCTCAGTCAAAAAAACGGATGTGGCATTTTCAACACTTAGGATGTTAGTTTGCAACATGTGCTAGGAGAAATAAGCGCGGGTGCTGATGTGCTGTAGCACAAAGACACAGACGTTGATTGATCTGATCAATGCCAGCAGTAACTCAACAATTACTTGTCCACGGTGCTGATTTCAGATTTTCAGAAGTTACTTTTTGGCCTGTTGCTCTGTTTTGGAACAAAAACTCCCCCACGCACTGGCAACTTATCTGCTCCAACCGGAGGACGGCGTTATTAGCAAGCACCTGGAGTCGTGAGCCATTTCTGCTACAAAAACTGATCTCGCTCTCCAGCCAAAATAGCAGCTGAGCTGTTATTATTCCAATATTCAGCATAGTGATATCTGGATCTCACTTGTAATTGGCTGTTTTAATCTACTCTACTGTGAAAAGATATGTGCGTAGGAGGAAAAAAGTTCTATCAATGTTGCCGCAACTCCTACTGGTGACAATAAAGGCCAAAGTTGAATTTACGCTGATGACGCAGCATGGTGTTATCAGCGTAACATGTAGCTCAGAGAAGTAATGCATCACTTATTAATGATTTCAGATATGCAGCATATATTTTACAGTCCACTGAAGCTGCAATTGGTTGCTTTGCATGGCTCTTCTGTCTGTCTGTCATGTACATTAGCAATAACTCCACATTAATTTCAATGAGACCAGCGCTTTGTCAAACGAATCCAGGATCATCCGGCAAAGACGGTGAACCTGGCTTATCTTTTGCCGCAACACAAGGAATGGGCAAATCAAATCCTTTCAAGCACACATTTTGGTAGATTATGTTGCAACATGAGTGGAGCATTTCTATTATTTACTTCACTGTTATCAAGAGAGGATGAAGTGATTGCTGCCGTAATAACTTTCCCGAGATGTAAAATCAGTCTCGTAGAATTATGCACCCAGTTTTGGCATTCGACAAGCCTTATTAAACCTGGACAATTGTGTTTAATCTCCTCACCTCTACCTGTAGCAACCCACCAATGCCAATACCCACCCTTTGATTTTTTTTAAATATAGTGCTATTTGTAGCTGCCTGTAGTTGTAGTTACCTCTTACCTTGCGAGGCAGCTGGAAGGCTTTGGTCTATGGAGAAGGTGTTTTCGCTCTTCTCCCCCAACTGGCTTCGGCTCTCCCATTATGTCATATGGCCCGTTGATCTGACTGGTTGAAGTTAGCCCACAGATGGTTCATCCGTCACCTGTCAGGTATTTTTTGAATGTGCCTGCCCTTTTCCAAACAGTCTCCAAGGACAACTTCTCAGATGGTTCTGCGTAACAAACCATCTGGAGCGTCAGGTTGCTTATCTCCTCCGTACTGTACATTTAACTCTGGGACTGTCAGTCATCTGACCACACGCCCGCATGCCGACCCCCCCCCCGACAGCCCCCACCATGACCCAGCTATATGTGTTTCCAGACCCCGGTATGGCCTGCCCTGTCACAGCCGCTGTGATGAAGGCGCTGATGGGGTCTGCCAAGCCCATCTACATGCCTGTCTAAAAATAGTGCTGGTAGTTTCCTGTGCCCTTTTAATCCTGGCCAAGCCACAGACAGGAAGAACGGCCATGAGAGCCCCCATGCCATGCATACCCCCGACGCTATCTGTCAGTTCCAGTCCTGCCATGACATCACATCGGCCCATTCTGAGAATAAAAGCTTCCCAGGCATGGCTATAGTTGGATTTTAGGTTTGATGGATGACATTCGGGTGGCTGAAGAGACCTGTCCCTTCACCCGCAGGTTCACAAGTTTGATCCCCTGCAGCAGCCAGTGAGTCCATAGCCATCACAGTGTCCTTGAACAAGACATTGAATTTCCTCCTGGATTTGATTACATGCAAACTGAATATTCAATCTCAACCTTAATTAATTTAATTTGGCTTATTGAATTCCTTTTATCTGTTCAATCTTTTAATCCTGTCATCAGATGTATTAACTGGTTGTGTTAGAGGAATTGCAGGACATGAAGCCTTATTCCACTACTTCCAGAAGTCGGAAAACTGGTGTCATCATATCAGCTGGTACTAAAGATGGCCGGTTAGTACTAGATAAGCGTCTCCAGTCTTAACCTCTGTATAACCATTGTCAACTGAACAGTATGCTTTAATTTGCACATATCAAGGGTTATAGCTTCCAATGCAATGTCACCTAGTGAAATATAAATAACTATCGGATGGATTGCTATGGTTTCTGTACAGACATTCAGGGTCCCCAGAGGATGACGTTGGTCAGTTTTGTTGGTGATATAGTAACTCAGTGGTTAGCGCAATTATAGCAACCACGAAACTTACATTTGGTTCCCAGTCAAGGGCCTTTCAGTATGGAGTTTGCATGTTTATATGTTCAGTGTTCCCCTACAATTTAGATGGATCTCATACTGGATTAGATTAATGGTAGGTAGGAAGACTATCACTCATTGCCTTTACAGTGCATTTGTTTTAATCCTGTGATAAACCGGTGCCTCTTCCTTTCCTTCAGTGCATCAAGCAGATCCCCAAATCTATTAAGCAGGAAGAAAATATTAATGCATGATGATGCCACTAAATATCAGTATAACATCTCTGGAAGATTTGCCTGCAGGGATATTAGGCATGAATGAGTACAATGAAAACCACTGTATACAACACAAATCAAAGATATACATAAACAGGGATATCTACCAAGGCTACAAGTATCGTTTCCATTTCTTTGCACAATGTCTTTTTTTTATGCAAATGTTTGTGGGTAACACTGATTCAGTGAGTCAGAACAAATGTTGCTTATTACTGTGTGTACTTCTGTGTCATGTTATTATGAAATGATTACCAAGGAAACGGAAAAAATCAGCTGAACTGGAAAGTGGGCAAAGGGGAGAACACTGGCACCCACTGAAATGTAGGAGTCTTTTTGTAAATCATTCACATCAGGACACGAGTGTGCAGGTTTAGCCCTTTTGTTACATAGCCAATGATTCATTCGCTTTGTTCAGCTGCGTGCCAGGTTGTATTTCTAGTAAAAACCTAAAGAAAAATAAATTTATTCTGTCCAGTAAATGCTTCTCCATCACATTTTTGATCATTAATTCAATGTATTTATGTAGCTTTTAGATTAACGGGGCACTTCAAGACTGCAGCTTCCTACTTCTTCAGCATGTTGTTTTCTCTCCATATATATATATTTTCTGACTTCTGATGTGCATATTAAAGGAAAAAATATAAAATATGCACAAAAGGACCGTCTGCTTATATTTTACATTGTCTACTTCTGTAAGAAGTGAGCCATTGTTGGCTCTGCATCACCCATGTTTTATGAAACCCTAGACTCTGTACTAAAGTTGTGCCTATATGTCGCCTACAAATTCACTATTTGATGATTAAAGTGACTCTTAGCAGTGAGGCTGCTGTTTGCGTTGGCTCACGCTCAACTTCAGTTTGAGGGCTTTACTCCATAGCAGGCACATACATGCTGCACACATCAGCCGCTGAGCAGGAAAAAAATAAAGAGCTGCATGTGAGTCAGTCGTCGGAGAAATCCCGTATTATAATCACCTGACGCATATTTGTCTATTAACTTAGATGTATGGCGATCAATGCTTTGCTTGTCCCTTACCGCACACTCTGCTGTTGGTGGTTATCAGCATGAGTGGGGAAAGTTGGCGCAGAGAAGGCGGGACTGTGCCGACGCCGTGAAGCGAGTTGCTGCTCGCGTGAGAACACGGCGCTCCTCCCTCTCTGCGAGGATCAGCTTCTGCTGGGCCTCCGGGTCTTTACAGGTACACACCGCTGCGCTCGCGATCAAATAACACCGTACCTAGGTACTTTCAGCTCCCCTCGATGGCCCAGTGCAGAGGCCCCGCCTGCAGGAAGTGCCAGAGGGAGCCCTCGCGTGAACTTGATGCCCTCGCCCTCGAAGCGGCTGGAAAAACCAGTCGGGCTACTTGCAGCGTGACTGGAATCACTTTGTACCTGCTGGGTAGCATTTTGCAGTTGGTGAATGATTGTCACAGAGAACAGAGTGTTGTTACACAAGCGCCATGTGACAGGACATGGCAATTCAGGACTAGGGAATTTAAGTGGGAGATGTGTCGAGTGCTGCAGTTAATGACCAGCGAGAGCTTTGTGAAGAGCCTCGTGATTCACGGCGACTGTTTTTGTTGTCGTGACTCGGGCCTGCTGGTTAACACTGAACTGTACTGTGGGTGAGGAGACACTTACATAAACGTGTTACTGTGGACGCAGACAAAACACCAACAAGCATGTCAATGAAAAACAGGCACGGTCAAGCAGAAAGTGTAGACAAAATAGCAATTTATTAATAATAACTTATCATTTCTTTACATTCGTAAGAGAGGAGTGTGGAGGGGGTTGCAGGCTTCCTCTGGAGAGAGGCCTTCTCTGTGGATGGGGCAACGCAACGCTTTTCTCTTGTCCTTACAAATAAAAACTGCATTTCAGAGTTTTCCCTGAACAGGCCGAGGTGAGCAAAGCCTCCTACTTTGTCCACATGTCGGAGGCTTTTAACCCTTGTGCACACGTCAGGTTGACTCACGTTAACCTTCAGAGACCCAGACAGCACATGTTCCAAACTCGCTGTCTTTTTATGTGGTGCCAAATAAAAAAAAAAAAACTGCTATGAAAACTGCTCAAGGTTTGGTCGACTTTGAGAACTGGTGGATTTCTCTGAAGGCTAATGCACAATAAAAAAAAACCTCCTGGGCGCAGAAGTAAGGCAAACTTCCAAGGTGACTTTGATTTGTGGGAGGGTGGGTGCAAAAACAAGGCCCGTCGGCTGAGTTCACACATAAAGCAATTATCAAATATATTACACATGTACACATTTTTGCACAACTCTTAGAAAGCCTACTTGATTTTTGGCATAATCAACTTCAACATACTGATCAATATGTTTATGTTTATAAGTTTGTTTGCTTACATAAAAGTAGAATATGAAACAAGAAAATCTTCCGTACCCACTTGTTGCAAAGGGTAAACACTAGAGCAAGGCTTTTACTGTATTGTCTTTTATATTAAGATATATATATATATATATACACAAAGTATAAATGTGTGAAAAGACTCAAGAAATGTAAAATCGAGTCCAGTATATAGTGTGCCGCTTAAAGTTGGGGTGCTTCATCCGCACACAGGCAAGTCTTCACAGAAGACGAAGGAGACCACTGCACCTTGATGTCTTTGGGGAACCAGTGCTGCACCCCAAAAACAAACATACAAAAAGGGTTTTTAGATCTGTCCAGTTTGAACAATCATGTACTCTTTGGCACACCAGCCCAGGAGCTTTGAGGCGCAACGTACAACTGTCCGACGGGTCACTCTAACTTTCCTCCGACACAACGACAAAAAGAGATAAAAGACCTCAGGAGTCCAGCAGTGATATAAGATTGAAGACGGTATCTGCACTCTTTAAAAAAAAAACCCCAAAAAACCTCTTTGTCCTTTCAGCCCATGTCTCCTTTACTGTCCATCCTCATTTAGTCAACAGCAGCTGCGTCTTGGCCAGACACCTTTGGCCCTCCAGATACCACGCTCGGGTGCATCAACAACGTCAAGAGCCCGGTCCCACGGCAGACGACCGGAAATAAGAGAAACCTTTTGCAGCTTTTCGAAACAGGAGGCCCGCGACGCCTCCACCAAGGAGAAGGGTGGCGGCGGACGGACCTCACGTGGACTCCAGGGGGTCCAGCTGGAAGACGTTGTGGTTGGTCGGGGTGGTGAAGTAGAGCTGCTGACTCGGCGGCGCAATGCGGTTGTCGCACGGGCTCTTCAGGCCCAGCGTGCGCTCAAAATCCAGGAGCTGACCCATGAAGTTGAAGTTGGGCGAGATGTTGGACTTCTTCATCTTGACGATGTCGTAGGCGTCGTTCATGGACAGGTTGAGCTTCTGCATCAGGTAGGCCACCGTTACCGTCACGGAGCGACTGATGCCAGCCAGGCAGTGGACGAGGACGCCGCACTTCTGACCTCGAGCTTCATCTGGCAGAAAGAGAAAAGGGCGGATTTTGTTATAGACCTCTGACAGATTTAGAGCAACACGCAAAAAGCAAAAAAAAAAAAAAAAAAACGTGTCTCGAGGCTGCAACTAGGTGCGTTTTCATTCTGGATTAATCGATTTAAATGTTCAGTCAACAAAAGGCCAGGAAAGTCAAAGCCTCAAAATATTCACTGCACAATGATTTAAAAACCTCACAGCTCCAAACAGTGAACTGCTCAGGAGGCATCCGTGACATTTAAGTGGAGCTGTGTTGGACGTTGGAGCGGGTCCATGGAGGTGGAGCAGCGGAGGTTATTATCCCGGCTATCTCCCGGGCATGTTGGTCAACAAACAGCGGCCCGCACAAACAGAGCCGACATTCTTTTGGGGTTCTTTTTTTTTTTTTTTTTTTTTGCCCCAGAGGAGCCGGCTGGGAAGTCGACTATTACGGTCTATTAAACCATTCTTCCGCTCGCCAGGGCTACTCCGACAATGGTGCCATTTGGGCGTGTAAGCGTAGGAGTCATGAGGGCACCCTGTCAAGGCGAACAGGATGTCAACAGGGCCTGTAAATGGCTCCTTTTGTAGTGTGGAGGGAGGAAGGGAAGGGGGGGCAACACCATGTCCTAGATAACTTTCAATGCCACTTCCTTCCTGTTGCGCTCAAATTACCACCCTCCCCTTGTTCACTCTCCCCATTCTCCTGTTTCAACGTTGCCCTTTGTGCTGCGACTCCACAAGCCCCGGGGACAAGAGACGGGCCAGGATGTCTCCCATTGAAGTCGCATCGTTTGTGCACGGTGCATTTCGGGGCCTGTGCGCCATCACAGGCAGGCTTGTGTTCCTCTACAATGGGCCCTAATCTGGCCGCTCTGTGTGTCCCCTCCCTGGCTGGCTGATAAGATCGCAGCCAGGGACGCCTCATCTGATCTCAATTGCACAATAGGAACATAAGAACTTCCTGGCAGTGACGAGACGCATCACGTTAATAAGACTATGTCCCCTGCTATCTGGCGCTGGCCCGTCACTTTGTCCACGTACGTTCAAAACAGTCACGTCCTGCTTCACACATCTGCCGCTTCGCTCCCCTTCACGCCACCGCGGCGTCACGTAGTTGAGTTTTTGGACTGCTGCTCAGTCAAAACGGGCGACCTTGACGGGCCACCGTTTTATACATCTATGCGTCAAAAACAACACTTTGCAGAGTTTCATCCAGAATGAGATGACTCACCATTTGCAGCCCAGACAAACAGAAGGAGCATGTGAGCAGCCCAGAGGGGCCCGAGGTGTTAGAATGCTGCCTTCAGCTCTGCCAGATTACTTACCAATGAAGCCGATGGCCTCGGGGAAGAACTGGGAGAGATTCTGGCTCCAGTGGTCCGAGATGGGGATCTGCTTGTACTTGAACTCCCCTGCGTTCTCAAAGAGGTTGGGCAGGTTGGGCGTCACGTTGAGGATGTACTTGATGCCGTACTCCTCCAGCACGTCCAGGTTGGTGGAGTCCTTGGCGCATCCCAGGTACAGGTGCGGCAGGATCTCCACCGGGAAGGAGGGCTGCGGGTTGGACAGCGGGCTGCCGTCGGAGTCTGTGGCGCTGACCGGGTCCCGGTCAATGTCCGACTCGATGTCCGAGGAGTCGGAGCTGATGCGCAGGCCGCCGAGGCCCAGCACCTGGGCGGTGGGGGAGCAGCTGTTGGAGGGGCCGTCCAGGTTGGTCTCGCACAGAGCCGGATGCTCGGCCTGGAACTTACTGAAGCCACCTGGGGGGGGGGGGGGGACATGCAGAGAGGAGCGTTGGACACGAGGACAAACAGCAAGACATTCATCTCCCTCTGGAGACGCTCGCAGCCTCACACCAACACAGCTAAACATCTGCCCAACTTTAAACGGGGTCAAGGCCGCAGATCGCGTTCTGACGCTACAACAGCCGGCCGCAGCGCCCCCTCGCGTCGCCCCGTGAACGAAGCGCACTCACCCTCCAGATAGTAGGCCCGGTAGCCCTCGTCCTTCATGCGCCGGAGCAGCAGGCCCAGCACGGAGCCCCCGTCCACGTTCTCGTTCCAGTCCCTGCTGGACTCGTCGTACAGGACGATGGTGTCGCTCGCGCGCCGCCGCACGAGCCGGTCCCGCTCGGCGCCGTCGCACAGCAGCGCGCGCACCGGCAGGTTGCCCTTCCGCAGCCGCCGCAGCATCAGACTCGGTATGGCCACGTTGACGGCGGTGTCGACGTGCGACGACTCGTACAGCTCCGGGGCCCGGCAGTCCATCACCAGCAGGCCGTCCCTGCGGGTCTCCAGCTGCTCCCGGAGCCAGCCCGACGTCTTGCTGACCGCCATGACCGAGTCGAGCTGGACGACGGGCTTGAGCTTGTCGAGCATTTATAGGCGGGAGTGAGGATGGGAAGCGGCGGTGGTGGTCTGGAGAGGTGGAGGGGAGATGGAGGCGTCCCGGCTGCAGTGGCCTCGGCGACACGAGCAGAATACAAAGAGTCTACATGCAGGCAAATAAATCCTCCACCGCGAAGGTCCGGATGATGATGATGGTGCGGGTCTCCTCCGTCAGTCCGTCAGTCAGTCATTCATGCGGCGGCGGCGTTATTTATCAATGAGTCCCGCTGCTCTTATGTAACCCCGCGGCTCCAGCTGCTCCTCCTGCTCCGGAGATCCAGAGGTCCGGGTCCGGGTCCGGTGTCTGTGCGTGTGAATGATCGCGTGTCTGCAGCTCCTGTCCGTGTCCGCGTCTCTGTCCGCGTCTCTGTCCGTGTCTCCGCGCTCTGCTCTGCAGGCTCGAGCTCGTCTCGCTCTCTGCGGCGTCAGGCTGCTGAATGGCTACAACCAGAGGGGGGGGCGGAGCTTTTCATTGGATACAGTCTGTCGGCCGGCCAATCAGAGAGGCCCCAGCGGCGGTCGCCGTGGAAACGGGGGCCGGATGGTGCGGCCCGTGTTGATGAATTGTTAATGAGTTTGTCATTCACAAAAACGGAGAGGAATTTCCGCTCCGGATCAAGTGAGTGCAAACAAACAGAAGAACTGCAGGGAGGGAGGGAGGAGGGAGGGAGAGAGGAGGGAGAGAGGAGGGAGGAGGGAGGGAGGGAGGAGGGAGGGAGAGAGGAGGGAGGAGGAGGAGGGGGAGGGGGAGGGAGGCTTTTACTAGAGTATCACATAAGAGTGCTGCGGACTGGGCTGTAATAATACAGGCCTATAATAACCTGCTTTACATTATTCAGTTAGTCTGAACATTCAGGGAGTTAAAGTTGACACCTTCAGAGAGAGAGAGAGAGAGAGAGAGAGAGAGCTTCACAGGTGGCAAGATAATAAGACGAACAAGTGTAGAATAACATCAAAATTTTGATGTTTTTTGTATTTCAGTTTGTTTTTGTATTTGACCTTGTTGTATTTGACCTTGTTGTTTTTGAATTTCAGTTTGTTGTTTTTGCATTTCAGTTTGTTGAACTTCAGTTTGTTGTTTTTGACCTTGTTGATGTATTTGACCTTGTTGTATTTGACCACACCTTCATCACATTTTAGTGAAGAACCTCTGAACCACCGTTTCCTTGATTCCAACCTGTGTCACGACCCTGCTCCTACCTTGTTGCCTCCGTCGGGATTCGAACCTGCGTCTCCGGATCTCCAGGCGGAGACTTTACCTCTGAACCATCTTCGGCGCTGATCGACACAACGAAGATCAGAGAGTTCAGCTCCTGCGGAGAAACATTTGCACTGAGACCTGAAACAAGCCAAGAGCTGAAATACAGAAATGTTGAAAGCTAAAATGTCGTACTGTAATTAATTAATTGTAATTAATTGTTGAGAAGAAAGTACAATATTTTAAGTATAAATTGTGGAACAAAGAATAGAATAACCATCAAACTTTTGATGTTTGTAATATTTACACACAAGTGAAGTACCTGCGACCGTGTACCAACAAAGTAGATTGTTTGAGTCAGGATTCAAACCCACTTCTGCCCATCATCCTTACCACTGGATCTCCAGCGCTGATAGATAGATGGATAGATGGATGGATAAGATCGCGGCGTCCTTATGTAAAAGAATAAACAACGAAAGTATATAAGTATATATTTCTGTGCACCTTTTCTTTAATGGAAAATCATGTGACATGAACACAGTTGAATCATTCGGCTCGACACTGTGATGTCGTGAGCGCACAACAGCTCTGGAGCTATTCCCGTCTGTGCAGCCTTCGCTGGACTGAAGAGGGTCGTTTGTGTGTTTGAACACGTCGGCCTCGCTTTCTCTCGCTGTCTCTTCCTCGCACCAGCGACACCAACCAGAATCACTTTGATACCTGGCCACAAAGTGTCACTTTCTCTTCGTGGTCTATTCTTTTACACAAGGACACGTACGTCTTGCCAGCGGAGTGGAAAAGCGCCGCGATCTCCTCTCGCCAATCGCCACGTCCTTCACGCCCTTTAATGATACGGGCTTTAAATACATGAACTGCCACTTGTCCAGACTCAGGAGGTCTAATTGGGTGTTCAGACACAACTTCATCAGATGAGCGCAGGTGAACCTGCAGCGACCCTCGTGTGGAAGTTGGAGCTACGGGCCACACGTCGCACATCGTGTTAGAAGTTGTAATAACGCTACAAATTCACATACGCGTGCTTTTTATGAGTTCATTAGGCCCATTTGTGTCGTTGGCAACATCTTAATCTGGCATGCGCAGTACAGCTGCCTTGAAAAACAAGTGGGATTAAACATCACATGAAAAATGGAGGAAAAGTGCAAAATAAAAGATTCTAAAGTAAGCAGCCTAACGAGTGACTCACATGTGTTGGTTAGTAAAGTGCTTGAAAGGCTGATGCAAATGTAGTGAAATATCTGCTTTTAGTGTGATATTCCAGCTACAACAGAAGTGCATGCTGGGAGTATTTTTGTGAGCATCACATAGGAAAAACACCAGAAGGCACATTAATGTTTTGCCCTAAATAATGTTTTGTTTTTCATACGTCATGTCCGTTGTAGCAAATTAAGGAACATACTGAGGTTTTGAGCTTTTGATAAAAGGCGAAATAGGTTTTATTTGCACTTGACAGTATTAGTTGTCCCGTCTCCACAAGCTGATGCTCGCTGACGTCTTAAAACAATTTCCGTTTTCATGCCGAGAAAAACGTTGTTTTCCGTTACAGATTCATGCTCCAGCCGGATGATCTCTGAACAGGATAAAGGCCATGCTGGCTGCATAAACTGGTTCCACTGTCCACCAGAGGCGTGGACTCGAGTCACACATTTGATGACTTTAGACTCGACAAAATCAAAGAAGGCTTGCAACTGGACTTGGACTTCAGCACGCCGTGACATCGCTTTGACTCGAGCCTTGAAAAGCATTCATGATTTGTTGAAATGCAATATTATTTTGCTCTGTTGTTAAAACAGCATTACATTTGGCGAAGAGCACATTTTGACATGTTTAGGACTCGAAACTCAAAGTTTAGGACCCGGGACTTGACTTGGCACCTGGGTGCAAAGACTTGTGACTTGGTTCCACTTCTGCTTCCTCCCAAATACAGATATACCTGCCTCTCATACACACACACATACACACACACACACACACACACACACACACACACTCTCTCTAATAGCAGACATCTCCGTCTCAGCCAGCAGCCTGTCGCTTCACACATCACCTGTGTGTGTGTGTGTGTGTGTGTGTGTGTGTGTGTGTGCAGCGGCGTGTTAGCATATGTATGTGTGTGTAGCCCCCACCCCCCTGGCTTTAACATTGGCCCTTTGGCCCCTGAGGCATGCCCCCCCCCCCCCCCAGCGTGACAGAAGCCCCTCTGAATGGAGCCAAGCTGTTCCCATTCAACCTTCAAATGAATTCTGCTCTCTTTCACAAGCAAACACCCCCTCCCTCCCTCCCTCCCTCCCTCCCTCCCTCCTCCCTGCTGCGCGCCCTATTCTTCAACTTCTCCCTCTTTCTTTCCTTTTTTTTTTTTTTTTTTGCC